>PVLC010011650.1:0-36061 GCA_004027655.1 Graphiurus murinus | reverse complement strand
GTATGAGGATATTGCAGAATGTCCCAGTGGGGACAGCCAGTCTCTAACTGGAATTATAGACCAGAAACTTGGTAGAGATTTGTGGAAAACTGAAGTGTAGTTGAAGTGGTGGACATGGATGGAAGTATTCCAGTTGAGAAGAGGGCTTTTCCCTTATACACACTTTCCGGCTTCTTTGAGCAATGATATTCCAAACCAAGGAAGTGACTGTTGGTTTGCATGTGCCACAACCTCCTTGCTGTGGTTATCCAGGGCTCTCGGCCCTGATGGGCAGCTCAAATGGTCTGGGCATTTGAAAGCAATGTCCAATTTTTCTAGATAAAGCAAATATTAAATTACTAGGATCAGTGAGGATAGAGCTTGGGAAAGTCTTGATTGAAGGAAATGCAGACCATGGCTGAATGGTATGTAAAATAATGTAGGAACTGTAGGAAATTGTGGAAAACCTGACATTTGGGGCTACCAGGCAAACCGGCATTGATTACTTTCAACCATCAGCTTTTACATTTTGAGAGGACTGTATCCCTGCAGATCCTTCTGTATCACAAAAGAAGAACGTTTGTTTTAAGGTCTTTGAAGATGGGACACACTAGAAAATGATCCCCCAATTTAAAGGGGAAAGAATCCCCTACACAAAACTCTAGCCCAGTGCTTCTCAAACTTTAACCACCATTCAAATCACTTACGGATCTTGTTAAAATGCAGGTTCAGATTCAGCAAGAATTGGGACAGGACCTGGAATTCAATATCCCCAACAAGTTCTCAGATGAGGATAATGCTGATGGTCATATTCAAAGTGATAGAGCGTGGTTAAAACCTTCTATGACAATTTGACACTGATCAGTGGACTTGTCCCAAACAGGGTACCAACACTGCAATTATTTTCTTTTCCTCTATGCAATGTTTGTTTCAAAATGTAATTTTATGTGATACTTTTGGACTTTCATTTGCATATCTCTTTTCCATTTCACAATTTTAGAAGTTATTTATTTATTTATGGTATTGGATATTGAACCCAGGGGCATTCTACCTCCCAGCTACATCCCCAGACCTATCTTATTATCTTTTATTTTTGAAAGAGGGTCTCACTAGGTTGCCGAGAGTCTCACTATTTACGGAGACTGTCCTCAAACCTGCAATCCTCTTGTCTCAGCCTCCCAAGGACTTGGATTATAAGCATGCACCACCATGCCAGGCTTTATTGTATTTTGCAGTAGTATCGGCCTGTTATGGATTGCAAGAGAAATTGGTCCCTCGCCAGAGACAGTTTGAGAAACACTGCTCTAGACAATGAAGAACTTTTATTTGGGATATAAATTTAATTAGAAATGGTTTGATTTCTGTCACATAAGATTCTAAAGCAGTATTTTAAACTTTTCTTTTTTATTTATTTCCATAAACAATAACAAAACTCAGCTAGGTAACATTATGACAGTTTCACCATACATTCAGTCACAAATATTTAAAACTTTTGCAACAAGAACAACAAAACCAGAGGTGTTACAAGAATAATTTACAAGAAAATCTATAAAACAGCAAGAAGCTCACAAATGTCATTTTCTTTTGCACAAGATCACTACACTCTTTCACAACATGTTTTGTGTTACAAAATTCCCAACAAAAGTGTATTTTTTCTTTGTATTGTGGTTTCTAAAACCAGAAACTTTGAAGTAAATATCCTTTTATTAGCACCTAGTGGTGCAGAAAAAGGAAAACTCTCACATACAGACACTTCACAGCACTTTTCTAAGAAAAATATACACTTACAAAATATGTTACAAATTGGCACACTTAAAAATATACAAGATTTTGTAGGCGTCTTAAGAGTGATCCTTAAGCTTTATACTTCAATTGACTCTACAGATTATTTATAAAGCTTAATTCTAAAAGAAAAAAAGGAAAATAATTTCCTAACATTTTAAAGTTGCAGTGTCATATGTCAAACAGAAACTTAGGTTACATTCATAAAAAGGGCCTCTAAATGCTTTTATTTTAAATTTTCTTAAATGCTTAAGGGACTTGGGGAAGAAGAAAAAAATGGGGATAATTGTTTTCTTTAGCACCATAGATCAGTTACTCACTAAAGAGGTGCATTCAGTTCTATGGAAACTAAGGACTAGTACATTCAAAACTCTGTAGGCAGCAAACTCCAGTCAGTGCTACAGGTATCCCAGTAGAGCATCTTAAGATTTCTACCCTCCTCACTGGGAGTGAAAAACAAAAGGCCTCTTCTAGTTTTCATTCAAGCCTTTTCTTTTGTGCTGTAAAACCAGGCATCTCTCAAAGAGGCAGAATGACTTAAATATCTCCTTTCTTCTTTTTGAATGGGATGTCCTTCTGAGACTCAGAAGCCCCTGAGCCTACTGGATGGGCAGACATCCTTTCCATCACACGCAGACTAGTGTTTCTTTCGTATTTTTTTTTATCCAGATACTGATTTTAAAAGCCTCATTCATACCTTCAACTTTGTACTAAGCCTCTCTCTTTTGTATTGTCCTTCCCCAATGTTTTACCTCTTAGTTATGATTCTCAAACCAAGAGTACATCTCAAGTATCATGTAGCTGCAATGGGAGCTCTGCTTCATGACTGTAGCTAGTGTTTAATGCTGAGTAAAAAATGTTAAAGGATAGCCTGAGTACTGTCATCAAAATAATCCCATGCTGGTTGAGGACCCTCGAGCTGATGACAGTGTTTCCCAAGTTAAACATCCTGACTAAAATTTTATCTCCCTTACTTGGGTCTTTGAGAAAACTTTACAAAATCCCTGGCCTACATTGTGTTGACGAGATCCCTATTTGTTATTAAAATGTTTCATTTTGGTATTAAACCTTCTAAACATGACTACAGGCTTAGTGAATTATATGATTAGAAAAGAAACCAACCTCATATTAGTTTTATCATATAAAAAGTACATATTTCCATAGTGATGGGCAGTCATTAAAATCCCTAAATGAAAACAAAAACTCCTTCAAAGTTAAATAATTTCTAAATAATAAAGGAGAAAACGAACATTTCTAGTTCTAGCAATAGTTAGGACTAGCTAGTGTTCCATTTGCCTCTTCAGTGCAGAAACTTAGCTCTCCTCACTTCTCGGAACTGTTCTGAGAGCATCTGTAAATTGAAGATGTGGTGGATCTGCAATCACACTGGTTCAGCTTAGTAAGAGCAAGCTTGGCTAAGAGGTCCTTGGATATGGTTTTTCTCCTTTAGGCAGTAAATGCTAATTCAAACCCACTAAAATGGAAATTCACTAGAACTGCAGGACCTCACATAACAGAAATAGGATGCTAGCTAGATTTGTTTACAGCTTTTGAAGCATCCTTTTGCTTTTCTCTTACACACACACACACACACACACACACACACACACACACACTTACCCCCCCACCCTCACCCCCGCGCACACACAGATGCTTCCCAGCAAGGAAAATGGTCAGAGAAAGTGAAAGTTGTCACAAAAGCCCACCTAGCACCAAGGACTTCAGGGAGATGGCTCAAGAAGTGATGGTCAAGGTACTGCAGGAGGTCTGAAAACATTTAGGAAAAGGTAAGGCCTTAACATATAATTGCACAGAGTAGCAAGAAGTCAGAAGGGAAAGTTGGGAGGAAGCAGCATATGTGAGGCAGCTGGTATCTGAGACACTGGAGAGGCAGAGAGGACGGCCACTGGTTCAAGCCAGTTATCACAGCCCAAACACAACCCCCAAAGTCTCAAAGGCCCTTGGTCAGGGCCACTGTATCAGCACCCTGTTCCACATAGTACAGCACCTGACCAGGGCAGGAGATCAGACCTATTCTTACAGATCTTCAAGGAAAAGGAGTTTCCAACTTTCCTCAGTGATGTGATAGTTTGTGCGCATATGTTTAGATTTGAAAATGGCCAAGGCAATGAAAGGTGATTAAGAATGGGAAGGTTCCCCTCTAAACTTCCACAAGAAAGCACTCTGGCTGAAGGACTGAGATTAAGTAAGAAGAATGGGGGGTGGGGTGGGGCGGCTAACATTTCTAGGAAAGTAAAGATTAAATGAGACTCTTTGGGGGAGGCAAGAGACTCAGACAGAAGTTAGAAGGGGTGGTAATTGGAAATTTCAGACTGAGGAAAATTCAGTATTTCTGACTTGAGATCAGTGATAGGGCCAAACACTATTTTAATACATTGGTCCTCATTCCACTAAGGCAGCTGGTTGAATAGGGGATCTCCAGTAAGTTCAGCCTACTATGTTGTGACAGGAAGAAAAATAATTGTGAGAGCAGAGACAGGACCAACAGAATGCTGAATGCTGAATGCCTCAGAACATAGCGTACTGAGAGGAATATTAAATGCAATTAAGAGAATAAGCATCTCTGCCTTGGCCTATTGCTCACTTCTCAAACTCAGTTTCTTGTTATGTTTTCAGTACAAAATGACTGGTTATAAGTCACTAATTTATATGTTAAAAACTTATAATGCACTGCAGGCCAATAAAAAAGGTGCTTTAAAATGGCAGTTCTCTTTGGAGAAAGGGATGAACCATGCCCTAGAATTGGCCCTTAGTGGGCTCCATAGGAGCAACTGAAAGACTATCCACTCCAAAGGACTCACGATAGCAAGCTCTGACAAAAGAAATTGTTTCCAACAGTTTCAGGCTGTTGTACTCCATTCTCATCCCATTCTCCAAAGCTGAACTGATGCTTAAAAAAAACCTGGGACAACTGCTCCCATATTTATTTTTATAAAAACACATTGTACTCTTGGAACAGTTTCTTTATTTCTTCTTTAATTGCCACCTTTTGATTATATAGAAAGTACTCCATTCCTGTAAGCCAGCAAGTGACTTTGAGGTCTGGAGTCTTGGGGGATCACAATACAAGCTGAGTTGGTGATTCCAAGCAGAAATTCAGCTGCAAAACAGAAGAAACAAAAACAAAACAAAGACCAGTTCCTAGGAACCAGCCATAGTATTTAGTACAAACGGCTAGCTATCAGAGTAGAGAAATAGAAGAAAGTGTTCCAGTTTGATTATTTTCCCTTTTGGATGGCAGCTGTAGGGCAGGAGACATGTTTCATCCAATGCCTTCCCACTAAGTAATTTTCTAGGGCTCATTGCATACAGAGCATCAAAGCTTAGGAATGGGCCTGAACTGGCCCCACAAACTGCTCCTCACCCACTCCTCCCCACAGACACAGAGACTGATGCTGAGAACACACACAATCAAGAACACAGGCTTGTTCGTTTTACTACCTAGCTGTAAGTAGTAGAGCAGGCTGGTGAAAAGAATCATGGACTGGGAAGTGTGTATATTTATATTCGTGATAGGCTTCCTTCCATCCATTTCTCTCTGACTACTTTCAAATGTTGCTTCTCTGTTTGTGAATATATATATATATATATTTAGGTGGCAATGACTAGGTAGGTTCGTATTTCATGTAAATTTTTCCTTTTGAAACATCTTCCCTTTTTTTTATTAAGTCCCCCTTTCCCCACCCACTTATTCTCCACCCTCCCACCCCAGCCTATATATTCACAAGTTAATAGGTTAGTAACAATATTAGTAAGAATAGTAACAACAACAACAACCAACAACATTAATAATATTAATCCCCTATATCTGTATAGCACTTTACGATCTACAAAGCGCTTTCACATCCATTATCTCATCTGTGCCATAATGCATCAGTCATCAGACACAACAGGTCTTCAACTGTGCAAGGAAAAGAGAGCAAATGTTACAAGTCAAGTAGTGAAGAAAGGGGAATTAAAGGCTAGTAGTGAGGGATGTTGGAGCTGTGAACATTTTTAAACAGGTAGGGGGTGGGCTGAATTAAAATGCAATTTAAACGTTTATATTAAAAGTTGAGATGTAAGTTTAGTGTGCGGCATCAAATACTAGTAGTCCTCAGACTAAGTATATAGGGCCCACATCAGTTGGTGCCACAAATTGTTCAGCTTATCTGATATTATATATATTTAACTCCTAGGAAGAACAATTTGGTCAAACTGAGATGCCTTAATATTTTCTTTAAATGACATCGGCATTGCAAGGTTAAACACTTAAAGAACACTGAAGTCATGGTATGAGTGCACTTTTGACAAAACTGGAATAAAACATTTAGGAAACTATTTAAATAAAAGCAATCTATGTACTTCATTTATCATTAATGTCAATTTTATAGCTATTTTATAATTTATCCCAGACTGTTATAAAATATATAAAACTGAGATATAAAGTATTAGCAATATAACTTTGCACTTTAAATAATTTTCAGCTACAGATTTTGCTTTTAGAAAACAAAGTTTCAAAGCAGCTGTTTTGTTTCCTTGTAAAAGGTTCTGCAAATGCATATGCTTGGGTCCCTGATGGACGTAGCTGTTGTGACCTTCAGGCTTTTCCAACATTTTAACCCTTAGACAATGGAACATATAAATCTTTATTGTGCCTTGTTTAATTGTTCATGTTTCCACATAGGACAGTAGAATTTAAAACTTTAAGAGAATGCATGTATGCACATATATATATATTTTTAAAAAATCATTAATGAGCTTTAAACTGTGGGGTGAATCTGTGAGATGAGGTAAGGAAATTTGGCACATTTCAAACAGTATCCTTTAAGTTTTGGTAAATTGCATAACACAACATATTTTTCCACTGTGATCTACAGGTGCTATCCACATAAGTGGGGGTGGTTAATAGCAAGAATCACTGGAATGTTTCTAGCAAATTAACAGGGACAAGTTCCCCCAAATACTCACAACCAAATGTTGATATAGAAGTAAAAATATATACAGTACAGTCACTTGTTTGTAGTTTGGCACAATGTTTTCCATTTTTTCCTTGTGGGTAAATAGTGCATAAACTACTTGTGCAACTGTATGACTCTAAGTCTTTTACGTACAACATTGGATTAAACTTTGCTTTCAACGACTTAGTCCCACAATTTAAAATTCTTTTCTTTAAGCACTTACATGTCAACATACATACCACAAGGCATATTTTGAAAGAAATAAAACACAAACATCAAATGTCTTTCTGGAAAATGCGAGTCTCTTCTTCAAACACAGGTAAAACCCAAAATGCTGTTTCTGCTTTTAGGAGATTGTAGTCGGAATCCCTGCAGAAAAATCAAACAATTTATGCCATCTTAGTTAGTTTTGGTGTATGTCCCACAAAGGGATCATACAATCTAAATTTGTTAACATCATACTAGATGCTGTATGATGCAGAAAACGATACAGATAGCAAGGGGTACTAGAAAGCACTCCTAATTGTCACGTGTTGAGATTCTGTTTTCCAACTAATGCTCTTTCTGTTTAAATGATCTTGGCTTTTTGTCTATATGATTTTTAAATTCTGTTGTTGGAAATCTGTCTTACTGCAAAAGCCCTTCCCTTTCCAAAATCATTCAAGAGTATGTTTTCATAGTAAGTAAAATTAATGTTGAATAGCAGAAGAAAAAAGCAGTCCTGTTAGAGCTTATCCCTAGCCAAGCCAGAAAAAAATCGCCCAATTTTTGGGGTGGCTTAAAGTTATAGGGATTTTCATGCATGTTTTTTTTTCCTTTTTTAATTTGAAAAAGAAGGGAATGGGACAGTTTCTTTCATGCAAACTTTCGCTTTCAAGAGGGAAAAATGAGGGTCTGTGGGCTCAGCAGGTAGTAGGAAACTAAGGATGCATCATCTCAGCCATTTTGGTGCAGTATTACCTCAGTTTTTCAAAAGAAGCTGTCCCAGCCTCATCCTTGTGGACCTGTTCTCGCTCCATGCGCTTTCCCTTACACTTCTCATCTCTCAGGGCCTTGGAGCTGGATTTGTGACGATATAACTTTTTGTGTGTCGGTCCGTTATTGCCTAAAGTGCTCATGTTACTATACTTTTTATCAAAGAAGGCAGAGCAAGAGTCCTCATTATAACCAGGCATGTCTGCACGACCAGGATCACCTATTGCTGCTTTCCCATTGCTTTTGCTCACACCCTTGATTGACCTGTGATTCTTAGTGGCTCCTGGGGACCCATTGTTGACCTTTTTCTTAGATTCCTGCGGTGTCCCAGCCAATATTTTGAGGGTTTTTAATTTTAGACTGTTGGACTCAGGGGAGTAGAATATGTTGGGGTCCCCATGGTGCTCCACGGGTTCCCAAAGGGGCTCTATGGAGGCCATCATGAATCTCTGCACATCTGCCATACCAGAGGCAATGTTGGACAAGATATAGGAAGGCTCCTGAAATTCCCGTTGGTCATCATCCAGGAGGCTGTTGGTGTTAGTACCCATGCTCATGTTGCTCCAGCCTGGGCTGCTCTCTTTCCCCAAAGCCCAATCTCCAGAAAGTCCCTTCTGACTCGGCATCTTCAAAGAGGTGACAGGGCCACCATGCTGGATACATTCGGCCAGTGTCTTCCCAGTGGAGGATATGCTGTTGGTTTGGCCTCCCCCACGGCCAATGCCAATTTGCATTTTCTCTGCATTGATGGCAGCTATGTATTTCCCTTTCTTTGTCGACTTTGGGGCCTGGCGGGAGGTTTTGCCAGGTGGCTTTTCGACCCCTTTGTTGTTGGCTTTGGGGGACTTTTTCCTGGTGTTTTTCTGAGAAGAGCTTTGGTTCATAGCCCCATTCTTGCCGGGTGAATTTTTCTTTCTTGATTTTGACGCTTTGTTGTTGGTACTAATTTGACCAGCTGGATCATTAAATGTTGACAGGCAAGGGTTTTTTTGGAGCAGGCTGACAGAATCCTCATCGTTGAACATATGAAACTGAAACTGATGGTTATTTAAAGTAAATCCATCATCTGCTTGAACCTGCTGTGAAAGGGTACTACAGTCCCACTTGATTTTCTCCATGCTGCCCAAAGATCCTGGGACACCCTCTTGGAACCCCTTCAGTGTACCTAGTGTCTTGATACTCTCACATTTGGTAATCTGAGGGGAAATACTGGGGGTGTCCGGTGGGGACATCTCTGAGAGGGAAGAGTGGCGAAATTTGTCAGGAGTGAAATTAGAGATATCCAGGAGGTCAGTCGACTCCTTTAGTGGTGCTATCTCATCAATGCTCTGCTGGATGACCAGCTTGGGGCTGCAGTGGGCCAGGAAGTCATCGGTGATATCGTCATCACCATCCTTTTCACAGGACTTCAAGCTTAAGGAACAGTAATTGCTTGAGCTGACAGAAAGTGGGGCCATTGAATCAAAGTTAAAGAGCCGACCATCATCCATGACTGAGCCCTGCTGGAAAGGAAAGCAGAGCTCTCCATTATTAAAGTGACATAACTGATAAGAGTCATCAGATGGGATCTGGGCGTCCTGCACAGTGGCATATAGGACCTTGTTGCAACTGCTGCCACCACTATTGAGGCAGACGGGACCGTATGTTGTAGCTGTGAGGTTATTTTCCATGGACACTACTTGAGATGCTTCAAATTCACTGGACTGGTTTTGGGTTATCTCCCTTGAGACTTCAGCCATGAACTCCTGGGGGCCAGAAGTAGCCTTGTTGGGCCACACATTTCCATAGTTGTTGGATTCCACTTTGAAGTTATGAGACGACTGCTGTAGCTCAGAATCAGAGGATGAAGAGAGCACACAGTCCTGGGCAGGCTGGAGAGGTGCAAATGATTTTTCTGTTTGAGAGATGCTGCCTTCATTTTGCTCTGGAGGATGGTGGGAAAAGTACGAGATACTGGTATTATTTGACAAGTCAGAAGCATCTAACAATGTCTGAAGATACCCTCCAGGGATAACAGGTATATTGGTGGCAACATTAGTAGATGACAGAGGCATTTCAGAGGAGCAGGTGGTTGGTAGGAAAGTGGAATTTTTAGCAACCTTTGCCTCATGAAATTCAGGCAGATGGGAACTGTTTGAGGTCCCAGGAATAACTTCATTTTTTAAGTTAGCCTTCGAGGATTGGTCTTCCAAGAGAGGGCTCATTTGAACAACCGGTTTGCTTTCCTGCCCGGCTTTGATTTTCTTGGATTTTAACCTAGCTTCACTTTTAAATTTGATTTTGTTGAGCACTTTCCTCTCTGGCCCTTTAAACTCTGTGTCTTGGGCTTTGACTTTCACTGAGTCAGGGCCTGTGATTTCATTTAAATGTGATCCATTTCCACAGCTGGGAGTAGCTGGAGGTGCTGACTTCAGGGTACCTTTCAGGCCTCCATCTTCCTTGCGACTACTAGTTTGCCTCTGGTCATTGCAGAATGAAACCTGCTTACTACTCGCTGAAGTTTCCACGGATGGGATCCTTTGGATCCTGTGCCTGTTGCCAAGTTTAGATTTTCGTTTACGAGCAGGCGGCAGGAATGATACCTCAAAGCTACCTGGTTCAAAGCTTTGCTTTTGGCATAAGGGTGTCTTGATAGAGTCTGTGTTGCTGTTTTTCTGCTTTTTCTTCTTCTGCCAGAAGCCCTTCAAAGGTGCCAGCTTGGCATATTTGTTGAGCCGATTCTCATTCAGATTCACTGTGGTCTCACTGGCATCCACCTTACCCAGCTTCACCAGCATGTTCTTCTCACCTTTAAAGCGATTGATGATGATATATTTGATGATAACTGGGGGCTCCTTACGGGTAACTTTTCTTCTCTTCTTGGGACACCATTCATCATCATCTTCCTCTTTGGAACCACCTGGCAGCCATTCCTTTCTTTCATTTACTTTTTCGCCCTCTAGGGAGTCAACATCATATAGGTAATCTTCACTGTATCTGACTTTTCTCTTGGCTCGCAGCCCATAGTTCTGCTGGGAGGAGGAGCTGCCAGAATTAGTGTCTCGAGCCATATAGCGGCTACAGTCCTTGATCTCCCCCATGGCATCATAGGAAACTTCAATGAAGGAACTGTCATCGCTGAAATTTCCTGATGTTTCCAAGGAATTAGCAAGATGGCCCTGTTTTGTATTCTTGAATTGCCCTACCTCAGTCCCACTGCATGGTTTAGTTAAGGCAGGTTTTTCTTCATTATCCTTTCCATCTTTTTTCTCTACACCTTTGTCTTCATGTCCTTCCTCTTTGCCTTTCTTCTTGTCCAAGTTTTTATCTTCCTCTCCCCAGTTGATGCTCACATCAGGAATCTTGAATTGGGAAAGATCACTGCTCTGCTTCAGGGTCCCACTTTTCGACTCCCGCTTGGGGCAGGTAGTAAAGACGCTGGGGAAGAAATTGAATTGGGCGTCTTCCTGCATCAGAAGGGTGGTCTTGTCTCGGACATTGTCCTGAAAGGACTCATATCGAATTTTCAGGGAGCAGACATCACTGCCCAGTGTTGACTCATCGTCATCGAACATGTAGTTATCCACATCTTCTTCAGAGAACAGGTTGACAGACAGTTCATTCTTAGAACAGAGGTCAAGCAGTTCAATCTTACTTTCACTAATGAAAGTCTCGAAGTAACCCCAATCCTGATTGGAATTTGCAAGCAAAGCTTCTTCCGTATTGCATTTATCTAACAGTAATGCCTCATAATAACTTTTCTGAGCTGGATCTTCCAAGTCGATGTCAGGTTTCTCAGCTTCTCGTCTATCTCCTGCCCTTGATTTATGCAGGGGGAAGCCTAGGAGCTGGTCTGAAAGCAGCTGCTCTCCATATTTCATGTTTTCTCCAGCATTAATGCACTGAATTCCTATATCAGAGACTGCGCACGTTTCATAATCCCTATTTAGATCACTGACTTTCAGACTGATCCCCGGCTCAGGATCTACTGGCTCCTTGGATTCCATGAAGCAGCCCAAGCAAGTCCGGCTTGGCTGCATGAGGCAGTCTCCATTCAGAGCTGACATGCCTGCAGGCTCCATTATGGCAAATGGAGCTTTCTCACACTCGTTGGGCAGTGACCATGTATTCAGGCCTTTTGCAACACCAGACGTGAGGGAGATGGCATTCACAGAAGCACTATTAGCAACATGCTCAGGTGCTTCAATCAGGCCCAAAGGAGAGGGAGGGCTCTGCATACAGGGCTTCTTAGAGGGCAGAGGCAAGAGACCCCTGGGGAACATCAGGGTCTCTTTTTGTACCGCTGGTATAGGCTGGATTGGTGCAGCAGCTTCTAGAGCTGCAAGTGACTTCATTGCCACATCCTGGTTCTCTGAGTCTAGAGAAAAGGGAAAGAAATGACAGGAATAAAGTTAAAAGTCTTAGACCAGACTTATTAACTCTCTTTCCCCTGATCAGTTCCTGGCACTTGATCTTATTCTATAAGCTAAGCCTCCGTTTCTCTAGCTTTAGACACTAGAACTAGAACATTAAAGAATAATCCTGATTGTGTGTGTGTGTGTGTGTGTATACATATATATGTATGTATTTTTTTTTTTTTGCAGTACTGGGGATTGAACCCAGGGGCATTCTACCTCTGGGCTACACCCCCAGCCCTATTTTTTATTCTTTATTTTGAAACTGGGTCTCACTAAGTTGTGAAGTGCCTCACTAGGTAGCTGAAGCTGGCCACAAACCCGGATCCTCCAGTCTCAGCCTCCCAAATGCTGGGATTACAAGCGTGCGCCACCATACCCAGCTTCCTGATTGTATATTGAACATTCGTTCAAGTGAAAAATAATTATTTTCAGTCCTAAGCTTCTTTTTCAGAAAGAAATAGCCATTCTCGTAAAAAAAAAATTACAGGATTGGGCTGCTTGATTAATTGACAAGGCAAGTTTTTTAGGGGGAAACTGCTCAGATGGGATATTCATGGTTTTGAGCTAGGAGGCACTGGCCCATCTTTGAGACTCATGTTCTGGAAGCTGAGTATAGAACTTTTAAGCTTCACATCTGAGTATATTTCTACTTCAGTAGAGATTTAAGGAATTTCATCTGACAAAGATAAATTGGGATAGAAAATGGGTTGGTTGTGATACCTCTCAAAACCCTTCTAGTCCAGTTAAAGATTTGGTGCAATAAAATTTAGGATTAATATCACAGAGGCATTCTGGACTCAACTATCCCAACTTCGTGGATATTGAAAATACATGTAACAACAAGGACTATCAGGAGAGATACAATATACTACAATTAAATTTCCTTACCATTTTCTTTGACCCCATTAATGGTGTTTTCTCCGTTGGCTGAGGCAGAAATAGTCTTATCTTGTTGGTTATCCATGAATATAACCTCTTATTGTTTCATTCCAAGTCCAACTGTTGTCCAACCTGCACATTTCAAATATATAATATCAGTCAATTAAATTTGTTTTATTCTGTATTTTACAGGTTATTTCAGCTATAGCAGTCTTGTCTTGAAAGGCTCACTGAGATTTGTCTGTTTCCAAACTGGCTTTATTATTTAACTTTTGTTTCATAGTTTATGCCTACCATATAAGTCAGTTCAGAAACTCACACTTCATTCATACATTCTAGGTCATTCTATTCCTGTAGGTCACCATACTATTCCAAACATACATGTGAGGAAGCAGACAAACTTGGACCTTCCCCCAGATAATAACAAAACTAATTTAATCGTATCTGCCCAATTAGGCAGGATACAGAATCCAGACTAATTTGAAATAAGGAGTGTGTGGACACAAAGATAAGCTTTTACCTATTTATCTCACTTCTACAACAGATGATCAGAAGCGCTTCAAAAACAAGTCAATTCATACATATACACATACATATATTTTACACTAAGATTTTCTCTCTGTGTGCCTTAAAATTTGACTGCTAAGGTTAAAATAAATAGAGGAGAATTCCTTGGTTTCTCAACTCTTAAGAACTTAACTAGCATTTTGACAAGTATTACTCAAAGCTTACAGAAAGATTTTAAAATGAGACTACAAATAAGATCTAAATTTTCTGAAAAGATCCCAGCATCATCTGGTACTTTTCAGGCATGGTACATAGCTATAGCCCCTCATCTCCTGCCTATCTATTTAGGTAGTAGGTATGTACAAAATGATAGATGAGGCCACCAAAGATAGAGGTATCTAGTATGTGCCACTATAACATTTATAAATCCTTATTCATTCCAGCCATGCCCCCATTCCTAGACATTCTTCCAAGCCAAATGTCCATCCCTTTATTAAAAGCAGAATTTACTGATAGCCAAGCATCTATTACAATAATCTCAGCTGTATACTAATTTATCCTACTACAGTCAGTTCCCAAATTATGATTTTCTGACTTTATGATTGCACGAGAGCAATATTCATTCAGTTGAAACTGTACTGTGTGTGTGTGTGTGTGTGTGTGTGTGTGTGTGTGTGTGTGTGTGTGTTACTGGGGATTGAACCCAGGAGCATTCCACCTCTGAGCTGTACCCCCAGCCCTTTTTATTTTTTGTTTTGAAACAGGGTCTCGTTAGGTTACTGAAAGTCTCACTGAGTTGCTGAAGCTGCCCTCAAACCTGTGATTCTCCTGTCTCAGCCTCCCAAGTACTGGGATTACAGGCATGCACCACCATGCCTGGCTTGAAACTGTACTTTGAATTTTGATCTTTTTCTGGGTGAGCAATAGACAGTATGATACTTTCTCACAATGCCAGGCAGGGACAGTGAGTCACAGCTCCAAGTCAGCCATATGATCATGAAGGTAAACAACAAATATTCTATAAAATATTGTGTTGCCAGCATCTTTTAGAAACTGCTAACAAGAAATTACATGGGATATTTAACACTTTATTATAAAATAGGCTATGTTAGATGATTTCACCCATCTACAGATAATATAAATGCTCTGAGCCTGTTAAAGGTAGGCTAGACTAAGCTATGATGTTTGGTAGGTGTATTAAATGCATTTTCAACTTATGATGGGTTTATAAGCCAAGAAGCATCTACATACACAAACACACACACACACACACACACACACACACACACACACACACACACACTCCACCATTGAGGGAACAAGAAGCAGTAATAGTTTCACATGATTCAATCTATAAGATTATCTATGTGGGCCTATTTTTAATAAGATAAGAAATCTATAGTAGGTAGTCTCCCTGTTTTAAAAATGTTAGATGAATCTGCATTTATCCTAACAGGTATAAATTAGAATTGCTAAACTTACTTCTCATTTTATAAGTCCTGACTTGATGATTAGCCAAGAAACCATGGGTATCAAGGAAAAGAGAAAGAGATGCTTATTTGTCATATTTACACAAAAAGAAAGACTGCAGAGTTTTAAAGGGTAGATAGGAGTATATAGCAATGTTGAAGTCCCAAACCCTTAGCAAAGAGAACTCATTTGTAGCCGGGTGTGGTGGCACATGCCTATAATTCCAGGACTTGGGAGGCTGAGACAGGAGGATCTAAGGTTTACGGCCAGCCTCAGCAACTTAGTGAGGCCTTCCACAACTTAGCGAGACCTTTTTTCTTTCTTTCTTTCTTTTTTTTTGCGGTACTGGGGATTGAACTCAGAGGCATTCTACCTCCGAGCTATACCCCCAGCCCTATTTTTTATTCTTTATTTTGAAACCGGGTCTCGCTAAATTGTGGAGTGCCTCACTAGGTAGCTGAGGCTGGCCTCGAACCCGGATCCTCTGGTCTCAGCCTCCCGAATGCTGGGATTACAAGCGTGTGCCACCACGCCCGGCACGAGACCTTTTTTCAAAATAAAAAATAAAATAGGTCTGGGGATGTAGCTCAGAGGTAGAATGCCCCTGGGTTCAATCCCCAGTACCGCCAAAAAAGAGGACTCACTTGTGACAGAACCAAATGAACAGTGTGGAAGGCTGCCTCTGCTTCAGAGGACCCTATGTGCATCTTTCTTTTCAAGGATCTCAAGAGAACTTCCTGTATCATTTGCCCCTTTTTAACCTATTCAGTAATTTCATCTTGGCATGGACTTGATATGGGACAAGTTATTTGTAGATTTCAATATTTTAGTGTCTTCTTGTCCCTATGTCTATAGTTAACTACAAGGAAGTCCTCTTTTAGTGCTAGGGGAGACCAAGGCACAGAAAGAGAGACAGTGACAGAAAAAGTCATAAAACAACACAATGACAGATCTATGAAAGGAGTCCAAGTTTCCTGACCAAGATATCATGTATTCTTTTTTCTTTTCTTTTTTTTTTGCGGTACTGGGGATTGAACTCAGGGGCATTCTACCTTCGGTCTCAGCCTCCCAAATGCTGGGATTACAAACGTGCGCCACCACGCCCAGCTATTTTTCTTAAAACACAAATACAACCAGATGTGATGGCGCGCATCTGTGATCCCAGTACTTGGGAGGCTGAGACAAGAGGATCTCAGAGTTGAGGCCAGCCTCAGTAATTTAGTAAGGCCCTCATCAACTTAACAAGACTCTGTTTCAAAATAAAAAATAGAAAGGGCTGAGGGTATAGCTTGAAGGTAGAATACCCCTGGTTTCAATCCCTAGTAGCACAAAAACAAACAACCCCCCCATAAATGCCTTCTTGATAATCATTTCCACTTCTAACTCTTGTCACAAGCAGGCTATTGAAATACAAATTTGTATTATAATGTGAAACTATAATGTACCAATAAAAGTATATAAGAATAAAAAAAGAAATACAATTTACATGTTACTGACCTGTACTTCCATCCCCTTTCAAGTAATGTAATAAATAATGAACAGCTCTCTCAGAGAAGTATTATTAGTAAAAAAAAAATTAATGTACTTTCAAATATAGAAAGGAACAATACACTTAAGTATCAAAAATTATCCAATCTTGTCAGCCAAGACAAGAATACTATGTCAGGGAAACTATTAATGCCACTGTAACTTTTCTCTGGGATGTTATTTCCCTAAGAACATAAATTCCCTCTAATGGCAAAATCTCACCCAGCACCTAGGGTTTATGGCTCTGAAGTAAAAGGAACTTTATAGGTTGAGAGGTGAATACTTTGGTAAGAGAAAAAGAAGAGGAAGAATGTGGTATGGGAACTGGATGAATTGGGAAGGGGAGATGAAGGTAATGAATGTTCTCTAGCTACTAGGCCGGATACAATTATAGAAATTATCTCATTTTGGACATTGTTATGGTTTAGATCTGAAATGTCCTGCCCCCTCCCCCAAAGCTTATATGTTGAAGGCTTGGTTCTCAAGGCAGCAGTCTTCAGAGGTAGGGCCTTTGGGAGGTGGCTGAAATCTGATAGCTCTAACCTCATCAATGGATTAATATATTAATGGATTCATAATTTAATGGACTATTGAGAAGTGGTAGAAACCTTAGGAGTTGGGGACTAGTTGGTAGAAGGGTATATCTTGTCCCTGGCACCTTCCTCCCCACTCTTCTCTCTGCTTCCCAACTGCTATAAGGTGAAAAGTTTTGCTCTACCATGTACTCCCTGCTATGATGTTCTGCCTCACTGTAAGCCCACAACAACCAAGGGACTATGGACTGAAACCTATAAAACCATGAACCAAAATAAATCTTTCTTCCTTTAGGCTGTTTTTCTCAGGTATTTTGTCACAGCATCAGAAAGCTGACTATTACCGATGTACAATCATCTTAGTTCTACTAGGCTCCTATTTTTTCAAAAGGAAAAACTGAGTATCATACGTATTAACTGAATGATCATCAATCATGTGGGTCTTTGTTCTCCAGAATTAAACTATGAGCAAGCAGATAATTCCTTTAGCTCTTTCCTATGACTTTTCAAATCTCATTTCTAAAAGAAACAACTAAAGGTATATATTTTCCTATATTTTAATTTATTTATAGCTTTGTTGCTTATAAAAATGATTTCGGAGAACTGTAGTTTCTTGTAGTTACAATACAAACAGATCAGGGCTTGTTTTAGCTTTTCCCCACCAACTGACATTTTAGGATGGCAAATTTGGTGGTTTTTAAAATCTAGTTTTAGCTAAAATTGATCAGCACTTTTGGAACAATGTACAACAAATTGTTTTGCCAATCATAGTAAATCATGTAGCATAATGGCATTAAAATAACATTAGCATGAAGACAGGTATTTTGAGGCAAGGAAATACTCAGTTAAATTGGAAAACTGAGCCCTCCTGCCCAGCCTTCCCCTCATTTGGGCCTGAGGAAAGCTAGTAGAGCCATCTCAGTAGGATGCTATGCTCTTCCTTGGATACTTTGAAGACTTGAGTCTCAGGGTCTAGATGACCCACACCAGCATTTGTGTTGGAGAGCTGTTCCTAACATTTAATAACAGAAAAAAAAGCAAAACAGAAAGTAAATCATATTTTTGCCTGTGCCTGAGATGCTATTGCTTTGGGGGTTTGAATAATGATAATTCAACAAATTTACTAAGTATTGCCTATGATCATGGTATTGTATCAGGCACTACATTAGAAAAGAGAGATGGATGAAACTATATCTCTGTTTGTTATGATGTGGATCTTAAATGTATTCATTGCTTATTTATGTCTGATACCCCCAAAGGCTAAGTGCCCCTGCCCAACTCCAAAGGACCTAGGTTAGGATATGGTATGAACTCTGTAAAAGTTGGCTAAAATAATGTTGGAGGAAAATATGGGGAGAATTCAGAAAACAGTTAAGTATTTGGTTGAAATGGGTACAATAAGAAGATATGGCTGAAAAGATAAACTGAAGCTATACTGTGGAGGTCAATTAAACTGAAATTCAGGAAGACACTAAAAGGTTTTGAATAGTGGAGAACATTAGGATCAGTGAGAGTGGGCGAGACAAAGATAGGGAGATATGTTAGGAGACAGTGTTCAGATACAAGATGTCAAGATTAAAATTAGCAAGGATGGCCAGGTGTGGTGGCACACACCTATAATCCCAGTACTTGGGAGACTGAGACAGGAGAATCACAGGTTCAAGGAGAGCCTCAGCAAGCAGTAAGAATCTCATCAATCTACTGGGACCTTGTTTCAAAATAAAAATAAAATTGGGCTGGAGGTATAGCTTGGAGGTAGAATGCCCCTGGGTTTAGTCCCCAGTAAACACACACACACACACACACACACACACACACACACACACATTCTCTCTCCTCTCTCTTCTCTTCTTCTTCTTCTTCTTTCTCTCTCCCCGCCCCCTCTCTCTGTCTCCTCTCTCCTTTCTCTTCTCTCTCCCCTAGGAGAAAACAAAAATAGAAAGAGGATGTTATACTTAAGCAGAAATGTGCTGCAGAGACTTGGTAAATGACTTAGGTATGATAGGTGAGGGAGCAGAAGTCAGCATATAGAGAGAAGAGTGAGGTCAAGAATGGAGCATTACAGGTGGTTGGGTTCCAGATTAGATTTCCAGTAATCTTGGAAATAATCTGTGCCAGCATGTTCAGGGGAATAAGGCCAAGGTGAATAATAATCCCAAGTATTAGGTTCAACATGACAATTAATCTAACCAGGGCCTTAGTCGTCACACCTGAAAAGGAGCAACTGACCAGCAAGCTGTTACAGATGGGGATTCTACAGGTTTAGTTAGGGACTGCAATGAAGCAAAGAGATGGTACTATTGTAGCAAATAAGTCCACAGAAGGTTTTCCAGGCTAGCCCAGCTCGTTCTGTCTAGTCAGATTCTTCCCAGTTCAATTCCAGTCAGTAGAAAGGATGACAGAATTAGTGATACTACAGAGAGCACATTCTTTTCCAAAATTCTGCTCCACTAATTCCATTTTCTGATACCTACCAGGATTTCAAGACCCTCGGTTAGATATATGTACTTAAATAATTCTTTTAAGTACTAGACAATATGCTTAAATAAGCAACCATACAAATTTTAAAAATATTAGGGGTATAAAGGACATCAAAAAGAGATAATCACTGAAACTAAAAAATTCTACATATCTGTAAAGTACAGTATGAACCTATTTTTTCACTAGACAATATGCTTAAATAAGCAACCATATAAATTTTAAAAATATTAGGGGTACAAAGGACATCAAAAAGAGATAATCACCAAAACTCTAAAAAATCTACATATCTGTAAAGTACAGTATGCATCTATTTTTTTCATAATAAATATCCCCAAATTCAAAAGATATGCACAAAACTCTCATAAAGAAGAGGTGGCACTGGCTAACAAACAGAACACAACTGCTAACTAGTTGAGTGTCCTCAGACAAGCTCCTTTCCCTCTTTGGTCCATTTTAAAAATTTTTGTTTTTCTGTAGTGTTGGTAACTGAACTTAGGGCCTTTCGTATGTTAGGCAGGCACTCTACCACTAAACTACACACCAGGCATGACCCTAAGTTTTATTAGCTATGTGTTAAGGGAGATGAACTAGATTATATCTAAGGGCTCTTCTAGCTCTGAACAATCTATAATTTATTTCATTTTTGTTTTCTTCAAACAAATGGCCAATAAATATATGGAAAAAATGTTCAACATCATAGCATTTATGGAAATGCAAATCAAAATTACACTGAGAGTTCATCTAACTCTAATTAGAATGGCAATCATCAAGACTACAAACAATAACAAACACTGATGAGGATGTGGAGAAATAGGAACTCTTATACACTGTTGATGGAATTATAAATTAGTACAACCACTATGGAAATAAATTTGAAGGTTCCTCAAAAAACTAAGAATGGAACCACCACATGACTCAGTTATTCTACTCCTAAGCATCTTTCTAAAATATAGTCAGAATACTATAGTGATACATGTATATCCATGTTTATAGCAGTACAATTTACAATGGTCAAATTATGGAACCAACCCAGATGTCCATCAATGAATGAATGGATAAAAAGGTGATATATATGATATATACACACAATGGAATTCTACTCAGCCATTAGAAAATCATTACATTAGTAAATTAATGTAAATTTGTATAAGTAAAAATTGACACATATGAAGGAGTTCTGATTTAAGTTTTTGTGTGATATTGAGATGAGCTTAAGATATATACCTAAGAGAATTCTTTATTCCCTTCCATATCACGTCCTTTCTATATCCCTCTGATTTTTTATACATTCATACCTCTATCCTGTCAGAAGCAACGAGTAGAATGTTTTGTATGTTCCACCTGCCTTCATTTTTGGCAGCCACCAGTCTAATGGGGGAAGGCCTCTTTACCATTTAGAATCTTAGGAGAAATTATAGTGGCTGTATTTTTGTCCTAGCTCAGTGGCTCAACATTGGCATTTCCCTTCTTCCTCATTTCTCCCTTTCCCTACCATTTTCACCTGCATTACCTTTGTGATATCATTCTAAAGAGATTTCTAAGAAAATCCTGTTCATATGACCATAAATGATGAAAAAATACATGAAAATGCACTATGTTAAAGCATTATACAAATGGTAGAAAAGATAATATCCCATAAGACCTAAAATAATAGTAGAAAGAATAAGCAGAGACATTTATTAGACCAATTCAGGAATGTCAGTCTCTCCATTAGTCTTAACTTCTAAACATTTACACCTTAGGTACCTCCATTTTACTGGCACATCTTAGAGTCTCTTTGCCTTTGCAAAAGGATTTATTTTCAGGACTGCTGCCTATTTTCTCTCTCAAGTCCAAGGAATGAGTGGTAGAAGAGTCCAATCACTGTTTGCCAGGTATTTCTTTCCAAAGAGAGTCCCTTTCTTCTTGACTCTAGACCCGTAATGGCACATTTGGCACAAAGAGATCAACCTGGAATGCGCCTATTGGTGTGTGCAAGATGGTGAGTCCTTGGAAGGACCATGCCACTGTAGCTTGGCACTTTATGAGAATGAGATTATACAAGAACTGTGGCCTAATCAGAGTGCTTTTGTTGCCAGGCAGCACTGAGTTACGTTTAATGCTGGAGTTCAATAACTTTAGGGTGAATTATCTTTTGACTTTCTCCATATGGTTCTAATCTCTTTTATTACTAATCTATCCTGTTAATTGCATTTTTAAAATGTTAATAAATTCTTTTCAGAAATATAATCACTGAACCACAGGGCTGGAAGGATCTTGGAAAACAGTATAATCCAAAAACTCCCCATTTTACAAACAGGATAACAATGTTCCAGAAGGGAAATACTACTTGCCAATATTACACAGTGTGTTGGTCACATTTACACAACCTTGGATGTGTGATACCTCCTAGTCCAGAAATATTCCTAATGGCACCAAGTTACTAGGTGGAATATACATTATAAATAAAAATAACCACTAATTTGGAGGGCTGCTAATCTTTTATTTGTCTTTATTGGAGGAATGTTGTCACAAATAGGAAAGTTGGCTTTATTTATCCTAAGATGGGAAGTGAAAGGGGGTGGGGAAAAACCCCAAATCCCGTTGGGAAGGAGGTATTGCTCTTTCAGCTTCTGGACTCTAGAGCTCTGTGTTGTCAATTTAAGGCATACCAGTCTAAGTACTACCTTTCCTCACTACAAATGCACACACACACACACACACACACACACACACACACGCACACGCACAATGCTGGTGTACACTCAAAAATCACAGTGCCTTTTTATATTATATTATATTATATTATATTATATTATATTATATTATATTATGGAAACAGGATGCTGCACAAAGGACCAGGAGTTGGAAGATAAGTGGAGATGGGAAATCATTTGATCTCAAAGTGTTAAAATAAATTAAACTATTTAATAATGCCTGGTTAAAACACCATTTGAAATTTTTTAGAGAGAGTAGAGGGACTAGGGACACCATGACCAGTAAAAAAAGTTTTTATAAAAAAGTTTCCAGTCATCATAGTTTTTTCTTTCTTCCTTTTTCACTTTTCTTCTTTTGCAGTGCTGGGGAAAATTGAATCTAGGGTCTCATGCATGCTAGGCAAGCACTCTATCACTGAGCTACACCCTCAACCTAGATCAGCTATTTTTAAGTAAGTAGGCAAGAATGATCTATAATGGTTCTAAGTAAATTGAAGGTACATAACCAAATACAAAACATCTCATGAGCAAATGTGTTACTACTAGTCTGGCCAAGGAATCAATCTTGGTCCTATTGTAGGAGCAAGAGGGGCTGAGCAAGCTTTTAGAGCTGACTGGAGCCTTAGTATAGACATCCATAAATTCCTTGGCCTTCCTTCTTAATTT
Organism: Graphiurus murinus; assembly: GCA_004027655.1. NCBI lineage: Eukaryota > Metazoa > Chordata > Mammalia > Rodentia > Gliridae > Graphiurus > Graphiurus murinus. Next base: position 13,208 of record PVLC010011650.1, on the reverse strand, counting down.
CAGAGATAGATTCAAGATCTTAGCAGGTGCACTTTTTGTTTTTTGGTACTGGGGATTGAACACAAGAGTATTCTACCTCTGAGCTATACCCCAGCACTATTTTTTTTTAAACTGGGGATTGAATCCAGGGGCATTATATCTCAAACTACATCTCAGCCCTATTCTTTTCTTTCTTTCTTTTTTCTTTTTTTTTTTTTTTGAGGTACTGGGGATTGAACCCAGGGGCATTCTACCTCTGAGCTACACCCCCAGGCCTATTTTTTATTCTTTATTTTGAAACAGGGTCTCACTAAATTGTGGAGAGCCTAAGTAGTTGAGGATTGCCATAAACTCAGATCCTCTCGTCTCAGCCTCCCAAGTACTGGGATTTCAAGTGTGAGCCACCATGCTCAGCACAGGTGTATTTAAAATAGGGGTACCCTCCCTATATTCGAAGCTGTGAAGAACAGCATAGTTCCACATTGATGGAGATCTGTGGATCTAGGCCTTATAGAGCACCACACTTCCTTACTTCTATTTGCTATATGTAGCTTACTGAAAGGCTAGGACTGTCACATGAGTGTGGACATATGTTAACTTTTTCCACATTTATTAAATATCTGTTTTATATGTTAGCTTATGCTATGAGGCAAGTAGAAGTGAGAAACACAAGCTCTACCCTCCTGGCACTTATACCCTTGGAGAGGAAGGAATGTACTTGGCAAAATAGGTATCTCTCTTTGGGATGAATCTTGGCTGGCTCAAATATTTATTTTTGCATTACAATTTTACTTTCAAATTCTTCTACTAGCCATATCAATCCTCAGGGTAGGTTTTCCAGATAATGGTCCAACTTGGAATTATGTCATCAAGGAAAACATTCTTTTGGTCCATGTGCCCAGGTCCTAGAGAAAACCCCTGAAAACAAATGTAAGTTCCCATTTAGCTCTGGACTTGCTTTCCCTAAGTACACAGTTGCTAGGCAATCCATACTAAGTGGTGACACTACTGTTTCAGATCCCACCCCACCCTCGTCACACCCATTTTTGCAGATATACTAGTAGTCAAGCCCACTAGTCACTCTCAAACTGATAAGCTGGTAGATGCCTGGGCCTTTTCCCAGTCAGAAGACTTATCACTGCCAAAGATCAGAGGACACAGGCATTCTCCACCAGTAAGTAAACTCCACCAGGGTATCTCTTTGTTTGCTACCTACTTATATGTGAATAAAATACTATGAGTTTGCTTACAAAATACTTTTACAACTGCCACAGAATTTTTATTCCACACATGAAAGAATTTCAATAAGCCTATAAAAGCACCCATGACATATATTCATAAATCCATGTTCATCTTATATTTTTCTTATATTTCTTTTTTTTTTTTTTTGCGGTACTGGGGATGGAACTCAGGGGCATTCTACCTCCGAGCTACACCCCCAGCCGTATTTTTTATTCTTTATTTTGAAACCGAGTCTCACTAAGTTGCGGAGTGCCTCACTAGGTAGCTGAGGCTGGCCACGAACCCGGATCCTCCGGTCTCAGCCTTCCGAATGCTGGGATTACAAGCGTGCGCCACCACGCCCGGCTCTTTCTTTAATATTTCTACATGGAGTCAGAAATTGAATATCCAAGAATAAGGGAAAGCATAAAGGTACAAGATGGGGATGGGGAGGGGACATCAGAGAAGAACAGGATTGGGACCAGGAATAGGTAAGTTGTCATTCTAATTAAGAGTTCTAGAATAGTCTAGCAATCATCCATCGCTACTATCTCTCTATTCTGACTCCCTGCAACTCATTACTGTCACCCATACCCAAGGTAGCAAAAAAAGCCCCCAGACCACCATAATCTCAAAAAGCTCACTGTGGTATCTTCTCCAGAAGTCAGCTCAAGCCAATCCTGGCCAATGGTCAAAGCCATACAGATGGCATTCTGGGGCACTGTGCTCATTAAAGTCTGTACAGCAAACATTCATTGCATGTGCAATTCTAAAGTTCACATGTGTTGAATAGCAACAGCTGGTTCTGCAGGACTCTTCTCAATTCTAGCAGCCAAGTCCATAGTAGGGAAGAACTAGGTACCAGACTTCTGGAAGTTCACCTACTGATGAGCAAAATAAGCCCTGGAGAAGACAAAGACAAGCACCATTCTATCCTAGTGCCCCTGGTTTTCTTAGGTTCCTTTGATATCTCCTCATCTATCAGTAGGGCCAAGTGTTAGAACTACTGTTTTCTATAATTACAACATCCATCTACCTTTTCTGTGCCAATATCTAGGTTCACCTGGAATATCTAAATTGCACCTTCCAATACAAGAATCACTAATCAGCGATAGCTATTTAAATTTTAAATTAACTAAATTAAAACCTCAGTTCTTCAGTCATACTAGTCACATTTCAAGTGCTCAGTAATCACAGGTGGCTAGTGGTTACCATAACAGACAGAGCAAATACAGAACATTTTCATCATCATAGAAAGTTCTACTAGATGGCACTGTTGTTTTTTACTCCCTGATCATCTGGTTATCGTCTCTATTTGTACAGGCTTGCCTCGGGTTTTATTTATTTTATTGGTCTCAGATGAAGAGTGTTGATGTCATCATATTCCTCAGTTCATCAGTGATCCAAGCAAAGCTCGACTGCCATTATCCATTTATTCTTGTTTATTTCTATACTCTTTCATAGGTAACCATTCTAACATGGTAAATGTGTATCTTTGTGTTAATTTAAAAGCTGTATTATATTTAAAGTTTCTATGCAAGTGGTATCATGCTATATATCTCATTAAAATTTTTTTATTACAAATAATATTTTTTTGTGGTAGTGGGGATTGAGTCCAGGGACATTCTACCTCTGAGCTACATCCCCTAGCCCTATTTTATTTTTAGTTTTGAAACAGGGTCTCACTAAGTTGCAGAGGGCCTCACTAAGTTGCTGAGGCTGGTTATAAACCTGCAATCCTCTTATCTCAGCCTCCCAAGTACTGAGATTACAGGCATGTGACACCATGCCCAGCTTAAAAATCATGTTTTTAATACTCATTCATATGTCTATGTATATATCTAATTTGTTACTTTTCTACTGCATAATACTGTATGGTATGCACCTACATTTTACCTATTTACTTCATCATGATAGACACCTAGTATGTCTTGCTTAGCACTTTATAAAGTTCTTCACAGCAGTTTCTGACTTCATAGAAAATCTTCAAAGAAAGTCATAACTGAAAGTATTTGTTATTTGGTTATATGACCTCACTTTTAATTGCAGGTAACATAACTATCTGGAATACAGACCCTTGTCCTATCCTTCAATATTCTAACATACTGATATTATACTTTGTTACTGATCACTGTCCATTTGCTTGCTTGACTCTGGTCCTATAAGAGGTTTCCTCCATATTCTTAATTTCAAATAATGATTTTCCACTGATTCCCTGGACTCGGGTTATTATCTCAAGAAGTATCTTATTTTTTTTTTTTAATTTCAAACTCTTCCTATATCCTCTTTTCTTTGTATTGCTGCCACTCAAGATTCAGTGGGACAGGTAGTTTCCTGGCTAAGGTTTTTACTGAGCAGTGGGGGTTTAGGAACCTAATGAAGACAGGGTTGCTACATTGACAACCAGAGATGTCCAGAGCCTAATGGGAGGTTTCAAGTTCTCTGTTAGCTTGACACACCAGGGAAATAACCTTTTAATCCGGTGCAGCATATTTCATTTACTGTAGTGTTATCCAGTTCGAAGATGTTATGAAAAACATCCCCAGAGAGATTTAAGATTTCAAAAACATCCTGAGTTTAAACTTAATTCAACTACTCCAGAAGGCTAAAACAACAGAAGATGACCTTTTAGGCATTTCATATGCCAGGCACTGTTAGGCCAGATAATGTCATGCCAAATTAGAATGTTTGTCTCCTGGGGAAGAGAAGGGTGGGAAGGAGGGATTGAGGGTATATATTTTAATTAAAATCATCTGCTGGTGCTAGTGACTTAACATTAAAATTAATAATCTACAGAGATACTGAAAAGGAATAGAGCAGGAGACACATGATGTCATTAAGGTGGCAGAAAGGGAATGAATGTATGTTCAATGTTGATAAGCAGTAGAGACAAACTGTAGCACATTGAGAGGAAAAAGTCAAGAGGACTCAAAATGGACATTTAGCTCAGGGGAGAAAATTCAAAAAATGTGTTTTCTGTCTTCAAATACTTCTAAAACAAAGCAGTAGAATTAAATTTGTTCAGTTAGTTAGACTACAATGGGAAGTAACCCGAGGGAGAAAAATTGTAGTTCAACATACAGACCAACAGAAATATCCAAAGATGAAATGGGTGCTGGGGGAGGGGAAATGGAGAATAAAGTGAGCTCGCTGTCACTAGAAGCATTCAAGAAGAAGCTGGGCAACAATTTGCCAACATTAAAGAAGAGATTTAAGCATTGGATAGAGAAATTGGACTGGATGACTTTAACTCTATGTGACAGCAAAAGAATTAGTTGTGTAAAACTAAAACAAATTCAGTGAGATTTTAAAAAGATATAAAAGTACAGCCAACCTAATAAAACTGGTTCCTAACCAAGCCATGCACACAAGAAAGGGAACAACAGAAGACATTCCCACATTCTGACACTGAGTACAGCTTTGGATGTGGGCCTATAGCAACAAGGAATGTGGCCTTCCCAGGGGCGCAGGGCATGTTTGGGTCACATTTTAAGTGGTGTGTGTGTGTGTGTGTGTGTGTGTGTGTGTGTGTGTGTGTGTGTGTCTAATGATTGAACCCAGGGGCATTCTATCTCTAAGCTACACCCCATCCCTTTCTTAAAAAATTAAAGCAGGGTCTCACCAAGTGGCTGAGGCTGGCCTTAAACCCGCGATCCTCCTGTCTCAGCCTCCCAAATACTGAGATTACAGGTGTGTGCTACCATACTCAGCTAACACATTTTTATAAAGGAGAGATTCTGTCAAAGACAAGAGGTTTTAGGCACTGGAGAAATGCTATAGGTTCAGAAAAATGGTAAAGACTCAATCTATAGTTTTTCTCAGTCATGACAGATTTTCCAAGGCAATTAAGATACATGTAGATTGGCCTAGGTAGATGAGGGTTCTTGCCTGTGGCATCTTGGCCCCACCTCCCCCATCTTTAAAAAGCATTTTCTCCAGGAAGGTTGTGCCACATTTTTTTTCAGGGCTCTGTGTAGAGTTTGAAAGCCAGATGAAATGACACTCTACTTGGCTGGATTTTATTGCCTGCTGTACTCTTCAATTTCCCTTCTAGCCCAGACTCGATTACAATCAAGGTTTGCAGAAGGCAAACAACATGCAGTGAACCTGCCACAGTGCCAATTAAGTGCAAACATACCCTGAAAATTAAAATGAAAATCAAATGCCAACACTATGAAAAGAAACTAGAAGCTTCCTCAGAAATCATGAATAAAGGCAGAGAGAATAAAGAAGAACCTGCTCTTAGTCTTAGCAACGCAGCCCCAGCCCTGTAATATAACATTCTATAACCTCCCACATCTGCATATACTATATCCTTATCAAATTATGTTTTAGAACATTTATAATGAGGATATCTTAACGTTTATTTCATAAATTTTATTTGGTGGTTTCCAAGACAAAAAATGTACTTTGCCCCCACCACTCAGTAAATCATAACTGTTCACAATCTCCAGGTCTTGAGCCTGTGTGCTTATAGGACAGAAGCACTTTGTGGCCTAGTGAATGGCTCCAGCATGAAGGTGGTGGTGGTAGCGGCCATCATTAGAATTGATTGATTTGGGATCTTTGATTCCACAGCCCAGAGGCATAGGGTTGTGAAATCAAGAATTTCAAACCAACCTTAGGGTTCTAGTCCAAAAGTAGCTGTTTACTGTTATATATCCCTTTAGTAACCTAGCACAGAGCTTAGTAAATGTTTAGTTTCCTTCCTTCCTCCCTCCCTTTCTTCCTTCCTTCTTTCCTTTCTTCTTGCCTGCCTGCCTGCCTCTCTCCCTCTCCCTCCCTTCCTCCTGTCCTTCCCCCCTTCCTCCTTTCCTTTCCTACTGGGGATTGAACCCAGGAACGTTCTGCCTCTGAGCTATACTTCCAGCTCTTTCTAATTTTGAAACAGGGTCTTGCTAAATTGCTGAGTTGGTGAGGTTGGCTTCGAACCTGAGATCCTCCTGTCTTGGCCTCCAGTTACTGGGATTACAGGTGTGTACCACACCATGTATGGCTATTTAGCTTCTTTTTTTCCCTTTCTCTTTACAACAATTTTAGTTCCAAAGGCCAGTGGTGCATGATATGATAATGGTGATAGTGATAGTTAACACTTAGGTAGGTTTATCTTCTTTTGGAGAAAGATGGGAGGAGGAGTGGGGAGGAAAAGAAATTAATCAGTAATGAATGAAGTCAGTAGGCCAGCTCCTAGTCTCATTTTTGTCATTTAGTAGTTATGTGATGTTGGGGAAATCATTAAACTCTATAAGCTCCATTTTCCTCATTTGTCAAGTAAAAATAATAGTTACCTCATAGGGTTACTGTGAGAGTTAAATTATTTATATATACACAGTATATATACATACATTTATATATAGCAACATAGCACCTGCTTATAGTGGGTCCTAAAATTGGTAGTTAGCTTCTCTGTTTCTCTCTCTCTACTCCCAGGGTACCACTTAAAGAATTCCTGACAGGACACTTAAACTGGGGGCAGGGGGTGGAATCTCCAGGATACTAGAATAGTTCAAGGAGAGGGGCACAGAAACCAACACTGAAAGCAACTAAACATAGGGGTAGAAGAGAACTACCCAAATGGGGCAATCTGGCCTTTCCTTCATCTTTCCTGTTGATTTCTAAGGCATTTTCTATTGCCAAAAGCAATGGGAATGGTAAAGTTCCTCAGCCTATTTGGTGCCTGAAAAGTATTTGTTGAGTGGAAGGTAGCTGTGGAACAAGAAGGGGCATGGTTTAGGATAAACTGAAGAACCTCACACTCTGCCCTGCACTGCAGTTCCCTTATGGCTCCAGCCTGGCTGCTTTCACATAGACTTAGCATAATCCTACTTTTTACTCCCCCCCATCTTCTACCCTGTCTTTCCCCCACATATTAATAAGTTCATGCTATCAAATCTCAAAGTCCAAGGTAGATTCAGAATCTACTTGGGGTCTTAAGTGGAGAAAGAGAAGAGAAGGGAGAGGAACCTGTAGTTTCTGTCCCAGAAAGCTGATGACAAAAGCTTCTGCTGCCTTGTCCAGCCCCACCTTGAGGAAAGAAAAAACCCTCAATTTTCATGAACTTCTCCATTTAGACTTTTTACCTAATGACAGCTTCTATCTTATACTCAGTATGCAAAAAGGAGAAGTCAGGCTTTGCTGTGGTATCTCTGGAGACATCTATTCCTTGAGGACATGAAGAAAATAGGGCTTTCTGAAAAAAAAATAAGACAGTCATTAAAGCTTTCACTCCAAATTCCTCGGGTTCTTATATATTCAGGTATCTTATGTTCCCAGGTCTTTCAGATGCTTACAGAGTTCCTTATTTAGATTTTTTAAAAGGAAGCTATTTCTTGGGAGGCTCACTGGGGTATATGGAGAAGGGAGGGGGAAATCAGGCTACAATTATACTTTTTAGCCAGAAAAAAAATAAATCAGATGGTGATGAAATCCCAGGAGAAAACATAGATTAAAGTCTGCACTTTCTAAATCTGTTACTCAACTAAACACAGCTGTTAAAGATGCAATATTCACTTGCATATGTATCTACAATAATGCTGCCATTAGTATTCAGATATGATGTTAGTGACTCTCCCCATTCCTAAAATATGTACTCAGAGGACGTTCTCTAGGAGTGGGGGTGGATTCAACACATATCCACCCATAAGCTCACCTAGTTACACTTCATATTTTCAGTATGGCAAGGGAAGGAGAATAACATTCATTGAGTGATACTGTACTAAGCATTTTAAATATATTTGTTATTTTAATTCAAACAGTCTTAGGAGATAGTTATTATTGCCTCCTCTGATAAGTAAACAAAATCAGAAAAAGTCAAGTAACTCATTCAGGTCTACCACCTAGCAGGAAGGTAATTAGGACTCCAAAGCTGAACTAAGTTACTCTGAAGCTCAAGGTCCTACCACTCATCACAGGCTTCTGAGATGGCTGGGCTGAGGGTCACAATTGTCTTTGGTGGGGCCATAGAATTGGGCTAACTCACCCCAAAACAGAAAAGGCAGTCTTCAACTTATTAGCATGCTGCCCTCAACAATCAACTTGAACTCCTTATACATAAAACATTCCTTGAAAGGAAACTAATATGAAAAGGAGAGAAGAAGCCGGGCGTGGTGGCGCACTCTTGTAATCCCAGCATTTGGGAGGCTGAGACTGGAGGATCTGGGTTCACGGCCAGCCTCAGCTACCTAGTGAGGCACTCCGCAACTTAGTGAGTCCATGTTTCAAAATAAAGAATGAAAAAAATAGGGCTGAGGGTGTAGCTCGGAGGTAGAATGCCCCTGAGTTCAATCCCCAGTACTGCAAAAAAAAAAGAAAAAGAAAAAAAAAGAAAAGGAGAGAAGAGGTTGCAGAAGGTTTTCCACTTGAAGAACAGCTGAAATCAAGAGTTACCATTTATTTGAAGTATTTTTGTCAGTTCAAACTTACTAAAGAAGCACAATAGTGTGTTTTCCAAGAATATATTTTTGCATAGCTAAGTCATATTTATTATTTTCCTAATGCCACTTCTAGTTAAGAAATTAATAAGTAAATGTGGTAACAGGACTACAGAGGGCTTTACAGTTTAATAAAACTATCATATCCATCCAGTCACCTGAAAATCACCATGCAGTGAGTCAGGAAATAATTATCATCTTGATTTATAGATGCAAAAACTAAGGACCAAGGAGATAATAACAAAGTTGTTGAGATGGGGCTAGGTGGGCCTGAAAGCCATGGATAGTGTCTTTCTTCAGTACATTTTTTTGGTACTAGGGATTGAACCTAGGGGCATTCTACCTCCAAGATACATCCTTAGCCTCTTTTACTTTTTAATTTTGAAACAAAGTCTCGCTAAGTTGCTGAGAGTCTCACTAAATTATTAAGGCTGGTCTCAAGCATGTGATCTTCATGTCTCAGTCTCCCATGTATTGGGATTTACAGGCATGTGCCACTATACCTGCCTTACATTTTTATTTTGAGACAGGGTTTTGCTATGTTGCCCGGGCTGGCTTGAATTCGCATTTCTCCTGCCTTAGCCTCTTGAGTAGTTGGGATTACAGGTGTGGGCCACCATGCCCTGCTTTCTTTAACACATTTTTTTTGGTACTGGGGATTGAACCCAGGGGCATTCTACCTCTGAGATATACCCTCAGCCCTATTTTTATTTTTATTTTGAAACAGAGTTTCATTAGGTTGATGAGAGTCTAACTACTTGCTGAGATTTTCCTCGAACTTGTGATCATCCTGTCTCAGCCTCTGAAGTACTGGGATTACAGGTGTGCACCACCATGCCTGCCTCTTTAATACATGTTTTAAATTATTGGTGCATTGTAATCATACATCTTTGTTAGGTACAAGCTGGTAAAGGCATACATGCACACATCTCTCATTTAATCCTTCCTGAATTCCCGCCCCATTCCCTTCCGCCTCCCTCCTTCTCATGTTCAGGTTAGTGATTGACTTTGGTATGTTTGTGAAAGTACATCATGTGCATTAGGGTGTCTCCCTTCCCCCTATAACCTTCAGTTAAGTCACCTTTTTTGTTCATCTAATGTTTCTCCTTCTTCATCTAGAGTCCCTCTTATCTTTCTCCCTATCTTCTACATATTAGGAAGAGCATACGACTTTTTACTTTTTGTGACTGACTAATCTCATTTAACATGTTTCCCAGTTCCATCCATTTTCCTGCAAATGTGTACATATCCCATAGTTTTGTAAATCCATTCATCTATTGATGGACATCTTGGCTGGTTCCATAGTTTGGCAATTGTGAATTGTGCAGTTATAAATATAGATACACATGCATTGGTCTAATAGTTTGGTTTCCATTCTTTTGGGTAGATACCCAGAAGTGGTATTGCTGGATCATATGGTAGGTTCATTCCCATTCATCTGAGGATGCTCCATACTGTTTTCCAAAGTGGTCGCACTAATCTGCAATCCCACCAACAATGTATTAGGGTTCCCACTTCTCCACACCCTCGCCAGCATTTGTTGTTGTTTGTGTTTTTGATGATTGCCATTCTAATTGGGGTTAGGTGAAATCTCAAGGTAGTTTTGATTTGCATCTCTCTTATTGCTAATGATATTGAACATTTCCCTCATACATTTAGTGGCCATTTGTATTTCAATAGATGCTGAAAAAGCATTTCATAAAATCCAACACCCATTCATGCTAAAAGCACTGCAGAGTATCAGACTAGAAGGAACAGACCTCAACATCATAAAGGCAATATACAATAGGTCCACAGCCAACATCATATTAAATGGGGAAAAACTGCAAGAGTTCCCACTAAAAACAGGAACAAGACAAGGATGTTCATTATCACCACTTCTGTTCAATATAGTACTTGAGACTCTAGCCAGAGCAATAAGGCAAGAGAAGGAAATAAAAGGTGTAAAAATATGAAAAGAAGAACTAAAACTATCCCTTTTTGCAGATGACATGATACTATACTTAGAAGACCCAACAAAGTCAACCAAAAAGCTTACAGAACTGATCGAATTTAGCAATATGTCTGGATACAAAATCAATCTTAAAAAATCAGAAGCTTTCCTGTATGCCAACCATAAATCTGCTGAAAAAGAAATCCAGAAGACAAGCCGGGCGTGGTGGCGCACGCTTGTAATCCCAGCATTTGGGAGGCTGAGACCAGAGGATCCGGGTTTGCAGCCAGCCTCAGCTACCTAGTGAGGCACTCCGCAACTAAGTGAGACTCGGTTTCAAAATAAAGAATAAAAAATAGGGCTTGGGGGTATAGCTCGGAGGTAGAATGCCCCTGAGTTCAATCCCCAGTACTGCAAAAAAAAAAAAAATACCCTGAAAGATAAAATACTTAGGAATAAACCTAACCAAGGAGGTAAAAGACCTCTATAAGGAAAACTATAAAAAGTTGAAAAAAGAAATCGAAGAAGACCTTAGAAGATGAAAAGCTCCTCCATGATCTTGGATAGGCAGAATAAATATTCTCTTTAATACATTTTAAAGTAAGGATATAACATGATCAAAGTGGAAAGATTAGTTGACTCACGATGAATCACAACAGTCAGGACAATAGACAAAAGGAATATAGGATTAGGAGTTAGAGGCTCTAGGTTCAAGTCATGACATTATCACCTTATTAGTATGTGACTCTGTGAAATTAAGATGAAGAACTGTGCCTTTTCTACTTAATAAATCTGTTGGGGGTTCAGATGAGAAAAATGATGGATATGTGTGCTTAATAGTCATCAGTTTCCTTGGAAGCAATCACACTTTTGGTGACTAGAAGAGTTACTTTGTTTTTAAAAAATATTTTGTGGATCATCCATTCTATTGTCATTTATGATATATAGTACACTGTTAGATCAACCCGAGAGATTCTCAGTGAAGAAATAAGACATTGGCTCACTATAAAATATGCTAGCTCTGAGCCGGGCGTGGTGGCGCACGCTTGTAATCCCAGCATTCGGGAGGCTGAGACTGGAGGATCCGGGTTCTCGGCCAGCCTCAGCTACCTAGTGAGACACTCTGCAACTTAGTGAGACTCGGTTTCAAAATAAAGAATAAAAACTAGGGCAGGGGATATATCTTGGAGGTAGAATGCCCCTGAGTTCAACCCCCAGTACCTACCGCAAAAAAAAAAAAAAAAAAAAAAAATGCTAGCTCTGATACTTTTAGGTAGGCATTTTTCTTAAATTACTTGAGAGTAAGGTGAATATGAAAGAATCATTGACTTTCTCCTTATTGCATAACCAATTTCCTCTGAACTCTATGGACTACTAGATCTCAAAGAAAGAAGCTTCATTTCAAGGCCAAGATACCTGTAAGAAGACAGGGATATGGGGTTATGAATCCTAGGAGAGAGGTGCAACAAAACGCTTCCTAACATCTGCCATTATGGGGTGACAGATGAGGAAAAAGAAACTCTGCACACTCAAGTTTGGATCTTTTCCCAGTGCCAGATAGCCTAATTAGCTCTTATTATATACCTAGATAAAAACCTTATTATATGCCTAGATCAAATGAGTCTACTATTAGGCCTTCCTATATACTACAAACAAATAGCATAATTTTGACACCTATTGAAAGATTTTGGGGGGAGAAGGGAGACTGATATTCTGATCCAATTTGTTTTTATTCTCCTCTTCCTTACTTGCCCCTTTTCGCTTTTGCTCCAACTACTTTCCAATCTTCTGGTCTCAGCCAATTCTGAGCTATCATTCATCTCTTAAGCTCACAAAATATACCAACATACTTATAACAGTTCTAAAACAACTGTACCACATTCAGACAATCCATTCCCTTCTCTGCCCTAACCCATGATATGTTTAAATTTTTTTGTTTATTTGTTTTGGCCAAGATGCCAGGTATTGAAAAGGCGAAAGCCAGTGTTTTAAAGACAGTGTCCTAAATACAATCCAGTAATTAAAGATCCAGAACCCCCACTGAGAATATCTAATAAAAGGCACCTTGTCATTTGCAAATATATCACAGAATCAGTTTGCCATTTTGCTAATGTCTTGCTCACTCCTAAGCTTGCTCTAGCAGAGATGCAATTATAGGTTCTTGGAATATGAAAAAATGAGACTAAAGAGGTGTATTTTTCCAGTTAATGGGTATGGAGACCTGAACTTTTTTTTTTTCAGGTGGGTTAGCATGACAAAGTTTGCTGTCTTTCCTGCCTATGCCCCCAGCCTGAGTATAGGGGTTCAATCCTGTAACTTCAGGGTGGCAGTACACATTTGTAATCCCAGTACTCGGGAGGCTGGGACAGGAGGATCGTAGGTTTGCAGCCAGCCTCAGCTACTTAGTGAGGCCCTCCACAACTTATTGAGACCCTGTTTAAAAATAAAAAATAAAATAGGGATAGGGGTGTAGCTCAGAGGTAGAATGCTCCTGGGTTCAATCCCCAGCACCAAATACATATATGACCTTCATAAGTCACTCACTTTGTCACCAAGAAGCTATGTAGTGACAAGGCAATATAGTTATTTGATTTTATTTCAATGGAGTGTCCATGGTAGGCTTAGCATTGTATTAGCTGCTGAAT
>PVLC010011649.1:13799-46542 GCA_004027655.1 Graphiurus murinus | reverse complement strand
AGGAGGAGGAGGAGGAGAGAAGAGAGAGGAGATAGATACAGAGATACACACAGGCTAGAAGATATAGTCCACCAGGCCTCACCTGCCTACAGTTACTACCCAGTAGACCATTCAAATTATGAATCCACCAAATGGATTAATCCACTGATGAGGTCAGAGCCTTCCTGATCCTTACTTCCTAAAATCCCCACCTCTGGACTCAGGAGACTTTGGGGGAACATTCCAGATTTAAACCCTAACAGGCATCGAGGAGACAGGACGCAGGGATGGGCGTGTGGGTGTGTGTACGTGGGTGTTACAGATGAAGCTCTGAGGAATCAGTGTTGGAATAAAGTTGGAAAGTCTCCACTCTTCCCCACAGCTGTGCGACCTCAGGCAAGTCACTGTCCTTCTGTGTCCCTTCGTTCCCTGGGGTGGAGCTGGTTTTTCAGACCTTAGCCTGCCCTAATTTCTACGAGAGACATTTTGAATGAAGAACCAGAACTCCCTGGCTTCCCTGCGGCACAGGACCTGTGAGGAAGGGGGGCTTTTATGACCCCACACTCTGGCTGGGAGACCACCTTGGAGCCACTACTGTTTATTGGGGGAAATTTAGTGGTGCTCCCAGGAGCCTGTTGCTCTCAGGCAAACCAGAACCTGAATTAATGCTTTAATTATTGAGGCCGCCTTCCCGAAGGCCCCATTCTCCATTTTAATTTTGGGAAACTCGTGTATGTGATATTCTTTTTCCCTTGATCTGTCATCCGCCGGGCTGAAAACACAACCCTGGAGCCCAGCAGAGGACGTAAGTGATGGCTGCGGGTGTGGGGAGCCCCCCCTCGCCCAGAGAGGGGGCGGTTCCCGGCAGCTGCTCCCCAAGAACAGGGAGTCCTGTGACAAAGAGAAGCAGCAGAGGGGAGCCCTGCTCCTCAGCCTTTGACTGCCCTCCTGTTTTCTCCTTGCCTTTGCTGCTTCCTCTGCTCCTTCCTCCCTTCGTAAGCCAGGGTGGGGCGACTTGGGTGTGTCCCCTGGCTCCTTATCTCTGATGTCACCCCACCAGGACCTGTGGACCTCAGCTTGCCTAGGACCCGAGACGATACTGAGACACAGCAGCCTTTGGCAACCCCATCGATCAAGTGCTTGCACCCACCCTGACCCTGCGTGTCAGAGTAACTCTAGGACATCCCTCCACAAGGCATTTCCACCCTGACTGAGGTTCTGATCCAACAGAGCCATGCTCCATGCCCCAAACCTGGAAATGACCAGGAATGCCCACCCTCTTTGACCTATATTGTCTCCTAGTGATAATGTCTCCTAGAAATAACTGTGATAGGGCGATAGCCTTGGTCCTTGCCTCTCAGGAGAAAGATTTCAAACAGCACAAATAGGAATAGAGGAGGTTTATTTAGAGAAGTGTAAGAGGTTGTGAATAAAGGGAGGTTTTGTTCCAGAGAGACAGTCTGGAATGGACCAACTTCTTGGAGTGGAAAACAGGCATGGAAAAACCGGATGCACTCCAGAGAGGGACTCTGGGGCATTCCCTTCCTGGAAGTGAAGAACAGCAGGATGTCTTTCACATGCTGAGCTATATTCAGTCTGGAAACCTTTCTCTCGCGCGTGTATGTCTTTGTGGGGGTCACTATCTCTCGTCCTGCCACAGCTCAGCGTTGCGCCATTCTTGCCATGTTGGAAACTTCCCCACTGGTGCCTAAGTGAGACCCTAGGGTGAGGAAGCAGGTTATGCACACAGTAAGTTTAGCATCTTGATATCCCTGTGGTTCTCGAACCACAGCTGCGTGGAAAGTTCCCATATTTTCCACCCCGGAGGGCCTGCTCACCTTTCCCTCAGCCGTGTCCCAATCTTGCCCTGACCAACTTATTTCTTTCTAGCTGTCTAACATCTCTCCCCTCTTTATCCACATGAAACCTACAGAGTTAAGGGAATTCCTTGGTGAATTGCACACGTATTTGTGAAGTGCCTGCCATTTACTAGACCCTAGGCTGGTGCTGAGGATGCAGGGGCGGGTGAACAAAGCAAATTCAGTCCCTACACTTTGGGAGGGAGGCAACTGGGAAAACCAAACCCAACCAAAGCAAAACAAAACCCAAGCAGACAAAACCCAACTAAGTACACGAGCAAAAAGGTAAAATACTTCTAAGTGGTGATAAGGTCTATGAAGAAATGGTGAGTTGTCAGAGAAAAACAGGTGGGGACTCTTTTTGATACGGCATTGAGAAAGGACTCTTATGGAGGTGACATTGAGGTTCAAACCCGAGGAAGGAGCCAGATGAAACAGAATTCTAGCTAGAGGAGTGGCTGGGGGTGTTGGCCTGTCTTGGGGGAGCCCTGGTGGGTCTGAGTCCTCCCTCCTGAACAGTAGTGAGATCTAGGCTGGTACATGGTTCTCACAGTGGGGGAGGCTGTGCTGAGTTTCAGCCTACGTGGTTTCTCATGCTGAAACCAAGGTCTTCAACAAGTGTTCAGAGCCCACAAGTGTATCATGGAATTCTGTGGGGAAGAATAGCGCTACTCTGGACTTTTCAAGATTGAGGGAAATGACCACAAGTTCCCTGCAGGGGCAGAACTCTGGGCTTTTGGGAAAAGCTTGCCAGGTACTGTGTGCATGTATGTAACTGTCATTATAAACTACATTATGATGGGATACTAATGCACCAACAAAAGTATAAATAAAATAAAGTAGAAAACAAAACAAAACAACAAACAAGCAACCAAAAAAAAGAAAGTGTTTGGATGTTGTATTAGTTTGCTATGGGTGCTATAACAAATGACAACACATTTGGTGTCTCCTAGCAATGGAGATGTATTCTCTCACAGTTCTGTAGGCCAGATGTCTGTAATTAGTATCACTGGGCCAAAATCCAGGTGTCTGAAAGGCCAAGCACCCTCCAGGGGCTGCAGGGGAACATCTGTTCTCGCCTCTTCCAGCTCCTGGTGGCCGCCAACGTTCCTTGGCGTGTGACCACATCGTGCTCATCTGTGCCCCATGGTCACATCATGCCTACTCCTCTTCTGTTGTCAAATCTCCTTCTGTCTTTCTCTTAGAAGGACATGTGTGGCTGCATTAGGCCCACCTAGATAATCCAGGGTGATATCCTCGTTTCCAGATTCTTGATGATATTTGCAACATTGCTTTTGCCATAGAAGGAACATTTATAGGTTATGGAGATTAAAATATGAACACCTTTAGGGGTGTTATTTAGCCTACCATGGATGTGAGTGTAAAAGGAGAAGGAAGAGGTGGCAAGGGGGCCAGGGAGTGGGTTCATGCGTTCCCACCTGCAACAGATAGTGCATGACACCTGGTTGAAGTCCCAGTAAGTGCTAGTATAAGGGCCATCAGCTGCAGGTGACAAGCTCATACTTAGTGATGTTGGCAGCTCTTATCTTTTAATTTTTCATAATATCTTAATTTTCTTATTCCCAGGAGAGGATTTGACTAGCAGGAAAGAAGGTGAGCCCTGGCCTTTTGGTTATATTAACTCTTTTTTTTGCAGAACTGGGGATTAAACCCAGGGGCATTCTACCTCTGAGCTACAGCCCCCAGGCCTCTTTTTTTATTCTTTATTTTGAAACAGGGTCTTACTAAGTTGCGGAGGGCCTCACTAAATAGCTAAGGCTGTCCTCAAACCTGTGATCCTCTTGTCTCAGTCTCCCAAGTACTGGAATTACAAGTGTGCGTCGCCACACCCGGCTACGTTAACTCTTTGTGTTTTCAATAAAAACCTTTCTGAAACCCGGCATGGTGGAGCGTACTTGTAATCTCAGTACTTGGAAGGCTGAGACAGGAGGATCGCAGGTTTGAGGACAGCCTCAGCAACATAGCGAGACTCTTGGCAACCTAACAAGATCCTGTTTAAAGAAAAAAGGGCTGGAGGTGTAGCTTAGTGGTAGAACGCACCTGAATGGTTCAATCCCCAGTATCGCGTGTGTACACACACACACACACACACACACACACACACACACACACACACACACACCACCTTCTGACAAGCAGGAAAGGGCTCAAGCAGTGGGAAATGATGGTGTCCAAGTGAATCTGGGTGAGCATGGTGGGGAGGGGGAACCTCCAGGTCCTTTGTTGACCTCAGCTTCGAGTTACTTATTGCCAGATCTTTAAAATTATGGACTTCAATAACTACAGGAGACAAGATCAAGTAAATAAGAGAAGAACATTATATTTCCTAGATCTGTCAAAGAAACTTTAAGGTTTCCTACCTAGACAGTCGTTCCCGAAATATTGAATTTCTCTTTATTATTTCTGGAGTTAAACAAGAATAAATTTGCATAATTAATGCGTTGGTCTCTCCCTTTGCCGCCTCCTCTGCTACTCGTTAGCGTCTATAGCATCTTAAAGTGCTGAGAGGAAAGAACAGATCAGAGAAGCAGCAATGGGGTTTGTAGATGTCAGCTAAGTTGCTCGCTCGGCTTGGGGGTGGAGGAGGGTGTTCTGACTGGGGGTGAGGCCCTTGACGGTAAGCTCCTGGGGGACCCTTTGGTCTGTCTTGCTGCAGGACTCTGGCTGGTGGACACTTCAAATTAAACCTCCTTTCATATTGGGATGGGGAGTAGGGCTCAGTGCAGACCGAGGGAGAGGAGCAAGTGGCCTGTGCTGGGAAAGATTAGTGAGCCCTGCTCTGACCCCAGGGAGGGCAGGACAGGAACCTGGATTGACCTTCACTGGCCCCCTCAGAGTGGCCTCTGCAGGTGTCAATCATGGACAGCCGCTGGTTATTGGCTGTATGGAATGCTGGCAGATCATTGCCAGCCCACACATATTGGAAATGAAGAAGATGGGCAGCTATTTGGCTTCTGAGAAACCAATGGCTTCCTCCACTCTACCTAGAAGGGTCTGCAGGACGTCATCCCCCTGGGGTCCTGTGAGGGGCCTTCACTGATAAATCCCACAGGCATCCAATGGGAACCTGCTATGGGTCAGGGCCTGGGGTTGCCGTCAAGCCTGGTACAGCCTTGGCCCCCGGGGGCTCCTGTCTGGTGCAAGAAACAGACAAGTCGTGAGCTGCCCCAGCGGAGTACAGTACGATCTGAGGGCACAAACCCAGTTTTGAGAGTTTTTGGAGGGAGTCACGGCTACTCTCAAGTCTGAAAGATAATGTCGGATTAGATACGCGAACGGTGCAGGAAAACATTCCAGAACATATGAATATGTTCTTGAGAGAGACAGAGCACGGTGTATTCGGGAGCCACAAGGGTGTCCACACCAAGGAAGGAAGAGGATGCAAGATCTTAGAAGGCAAAGCTCTTCTGATTCTCGACAAGGAACGTGAGGACTAAGAGTTAATACTTAATCAGTATGTGCCTGTGTTGCCACACTGGGCTGTTAAAGATGAACAGATTATCTTAACTACTTGGTAAATTGCCACTTCCTGGAATCCCTGAGTGATAACCGCCCTGGCCGACCTGGTCCCTCCTCTGAGATGCACAATTGGAATCTTACTTTATTTGTGTAATTTATTTATTTACTTTGGTGCTGGGAATTGAACTCAGGGGGCATTCTACTTCGGAGCTATACCACAGACCTTTTTTTAAAATTAATTTTTATTTTGAAACAGGATCTTATTAAGTTATGAGGGTCTTGATAAGATGCTGAGGCTCGTCTTGAACCTGTGATCCTCCTGACTCAGCCTCCCAAGTACTGAGATTACAGGTATGCACCACCATGTCTAGCTTATTTGTATATTTTAAAATTTAGTTTCTGTCTCTATATCAAATAGGAAGGACAGAGGCTATCCCTATGCTTATTATTTTTAAATTTTTTGGTAGTGGCGATTGAATCCACAGGCATTCTACCTTCAAGCTACATTCCCAGCCCTTTTTATTTTTTTTATTTTGAAACAGGGTCTCACTAAGTTGCTGAGGCTGGCCTCAAGCCTGTGATCCTCCTGCCTCAGCCTCCCAAGTACTGAGATTACAGGTGTGCACTACCGTGCCTGACCCTGCCTTTATTTTTAAAGTCTGAGTCTGTTGTAGACGGCTTGTCATGTAGCAGGCATACAGCTATTGTTCGATGAATAAAACATACATGAAATGTACATGTATTGAATGTGGACTGTGTGCTAGGTACATTCTAGGCATAGGGAGAGCAAGCGGTGATAAATAAAACAAATGAGTAGACTCTACGGTATGTTAGATGTTGGTAATGCTATGGAGAAAATCGGGCAGGACAGGAGCGGCAGGTGGGAGCTACTCTTTAACGTAGACACTCAGGGAAGTCTTGCTGAGAAGATGAGTTTTGAGTGAAGATGGAAAAGATGAAGAAGGAGCTAATGCGGTTGTTTGGAGGACACTTATGTAGTTTTTTGGAGGAAATTCACCTCACCAAAACAAACACCTTCCATGCTGGCCAGCTCCCTGGGGTCAAAGGTCTCGATCAGAGCGCCTTTCCTGTGGTTGGGTGGTCCACACCTTACCCCAGCACAGAAGCTCTGTGTGTTTAGAGGGGCACAGGTGCAGGTCTGGGGAAGATTTACTAGATCCCATTTCTAGAGCCAGATTTGCATAGAGGGAGAGGGGGAGGAGCCGAGGGCCTGGTGCCCAGAAGGTTTTGCGGAGGAGTGGGAGTGGGCATGCGGGTGGGATGTGGGAGGTCGGGGAGTCAAAGGTCCAAAGATGGAAAAGGAGGATTTTGCCAGCGAAGACACCAAAATAGAAAAATCAAAACGGCCAACGCATGCTGAGTGAGTGGCCCTGACAGAGCAGGCTCCGGATCCCAACAAGAGTGGCAGGAGCTCGGATTCTGTTTAGGTGTGAGATGAGCCTGCCCCCTGAGCAGAGATAGGCCGCCGGGAGAAAGCCACAGAGGAAGTGGCAAATGTCACAGCCTAGACAGATGGTCCCCAAGGAGAGTCCAGGGAGGTGGTTTGCTGGAAGACACCCAAGCTGGCGGCCTGGCTTTGAATCCCAGCCCTGCTGTGTACTAGCCCGGTGACCGACCTTGAGCAGCCCCTTTATCCTTGCCAGTATCAGCTTTCTCATCTGAGAAACGTGAAGAATAACGGGACCTGCCTCGTAGGGTGGTGGTGAGGGTTTCCTAAGAAAACGTGTGCAAACTGCTTCGCTCGGAGTCTTCCATGGATTAAGTGTTCATTTTATTAATAATCAAATTTGTAAAGATCTCCTTTCTGAGAGAGCTCTGTCTGCAATGCTTGTTTCCAGATCAGGAATTACTGGACAGTTGCAGGAGGACAGCGGAGGCCAAAGCCAAGTTCACAGAAGGCCTTGCCGAGGGTGCGGTGGTCAGAGGTGCAGGTGGGGTGCCTCCCAGCCAGTAAGGCAAAGCATCAGGGAATTCAGGGCCATTTTGCAAAACAATCATTTACATAGTACTTTGTCATCTGAACTTTCATATTGTAAGTGTCAGGTTGTGGCAAGGGTTTCTTTTCCCCTTTCCTTCCTTTTTTTGTAATATTCCTTGCTTAGATGTTCATTAGTACTAAAGGGGCACACCCTCCCTGGAGCTGCAACCCCATGTGCGTTGTTCTTGCTTTTTCTCTCTGTCATGATGTCATCTAAAAGCATATAGATGTGTAGAACCGGAATTGTTTTTATCATTGTTTCATAAAAATGTGATCATTGTAACTAGGCTTTTTAAAAAAAATTTTTGCATCTTGTTTCTTTCAATTGATAGTCTCTCCCACACCCCACTTCTCAGGACACAGCTATTGAGTAAGCTGGGGCACCTGTGTGCAGAGGCAGTCCTTAGCTACCTGCAGGGAGGTCTGGTCATGTCGTGCACACAGCAGTTAGGGTTTAGAGGTGTTTCCGATGAGAAGTGGGCTGAAAACCTCTGAGCTCACCCCTTTGCTGAGGCCAAGGACATTGCTTTCACAGACCACGTGCAGGACTTCGAGCCCCAAGAAAGCAGATACAGGCGAATCTTGCTCAATTTGCATTCCTAGTGTCCACTGGTAGCAGGGAGGTTGGAAATACTTGGTTGGTCTTGGCTTCCTGGCCAACGTGTTCTTGCAGAGAGATTTATCAGGAAGGTCCTTGGAGCAGAGTTGGTTTTTTTTCCCTGAACTTTTGGGAAGTGGAGCATGCAGACTCAGGGGAGGAGAAAAGTAGCAGAACTCTCCCGAGCCATCTGATTCCCTTCCTGTTGTTCTCCAATCGTGTGTGTGTGTGTGTGTGTGTGTGTGTGTGTGTGTGTGTGTGTGCACGCTGATTGTGAGATCCTAAAGAGCGGTTTCTATATCATCTATTTACTCTGTATCTAATCCATACTATTTTCCATCCCTTAGCTTAATAGATAATTCTGTGCCTGCTCCTTGGACACTATTTGGTGATAAAATCTCAGTCTGACTTGGTCTCTTAGCGGCTGGACCCAATCCAGGGCCCTGGTGAACCTAGGAGACACACATGCTGTTGCTTTTGCTCTGCCCGCCCCTCGGCCTTGGGGGAGCACCGATCAGGTCTGTTCTGAAGATGCACGCAGGTTCTGCAGGCCTCGGTCTTGTTGAATCTCCTCTGCCACTAGCTTTGAAGCCAGAGGCAGAGTTGGGGACTTGGGCACCGGCTGGCGTGGAGGCTGATCCAGGCTTTCCCTCTGTGCACCTGTTCCCACCAGGACGAACTCCTGCTACATCCTGGGAGTCTCCTCATTCCGGGATTGTGGTGGGGAGAGGCTAGCTTCTTGACACCCTGGTCCCTGCCACCTCCCTGCTCCTAAGCTCTGGTAGGAGCTCTTAAAGCATTGTTTGGTTCCAGTGGACAAAATAACCTGCTTGCTCAAATTGGTTCTAAATATAACCAGGGCAGCAAAGAAGCTCAGCTAGAGGGCATGGAGAGATTGTGCTTGGGTAAGTGACTGTTTATTTCTGATTATTTTACCAATAATGGGAGCTGCCTGCTTTCGGGCTTCCTCATCGCTCTGAGTGGCACGAGTGATGGCTGCCATTGAAGCTGTTCCCTGCTCCTTCCCACCTGCTGGGTCCTCCCCACCCACTGCTGGGATGAGTCTTTACTCTTGTTCTGGGATTAACCCTGATGGCTGGCTGAGCAGAACGCTGTCTGGGGAAAGTCTCTGGAAGGCCTGGCTGTCAGCTTCCCCTCCTCTGGCAAGTTGGTGGCCACTCTTTCTTTT
Source organism: Graphiurus murinus (assembly GCA_004027655.1). NCBI lineage: Eukaryota > Metazoa > Chordata > Mammalia > Rodentia > Gliridae > Graphiurus > Graphiurus murinus. The sequence goes on along the minus strand of PVLC010011649.1, from coordinate 37,438 downwards.
CTAGAGTCCGCCCCCAGGCCCCCAACCCCCGCCCCAGGAATGGGCATGATTTTGCCACTGCTGGGTTCAGAAGTCTTCAGTGAAGTATTTCTGGGGCATATTTTTAATTTTTATTGGTGCATTATAATCATACATCTTTGTTAGATACAAGCTGGTAAAGGCATACATGCACACGTCTCTCATTTAACCCTTCCCCATTTCCCGCCCCATTCCCTCCCCTCCCCTCCTTCTCAAGTTCAGTTTAGCGATTGACTTTGATATGTTTGTGAAAGTACATCATGTGCATTAGGGTGTCCCCCCCATCACCTTCAGTTAAGTCACCTTCTTTGCTCATCTAAGGATTCTCATTCTTCATCTAGAGTCCCTCTTATGTCCCACTTTCTCCCTAGCTTCTGCATATTAGGGAGAGCATATGATTTTTTACATTTTGTGACTGACTAATCTCACTTAGCATAATGTTCTCCAGTTCCATCCATTTCCCTGTAAATGACATGATTTTGTTCTTCTTTATGGATGAGTAAAATTCCATTGTGTACATATCCCATAGTTTTGTAATCCATTCATCTGTTGATGGACATCTTGGCTGGTTCCATGGTTTGGCAATTGTGAATTGTGCAGCTATAATCATAGATACACATGCATCAGTTTGATAATTTGGTTTCCATTCTTTTGGGTAGATACCCAGAAGTGGTATTGCTAGATCATATGGTAGGTTCATTCCCATTCATCTGAGGATCCTCCATACTGTTTTCCAAAGTGGTTGCACTAATTTGCAATCCCACCAACAATGTATCCTAATACCCTCGCCAGCATTTGTTGTTGTTTGTGTTTTTGATGATTGCCGTTCTGATTGGGGTTAGGTGCATATTTTTTAAATGTACAAACTACTGTTTATTCTCATCTTTGTATGAGAAAATCAAGGCAGATATGTAAGGCTAACCCTTCCCTGGCCACCTGGTAAGCTGAGCCAGCCCCTCTGCTCCAGATCTGGGCTCCTCCCCTGTGTAATGAGGACAGACTCTTCCTTTTTCCCTGTTGAATTTTACTTCTCATTTTGTTATTTGAAGCCAGGCACCCTGCATGAGCACAGTTCCAGTTAGTGATAATATTCATGGTCAGGGATGCTTGTGTACTAACAGAAGAGCACCTCCTCCTTGCCCTATGGAGAAACGAAGTTCTGCCTACACCATCACTGTCCAGTTTAAAGCAAATGAATGGGTATTTGTTTTTTCTGGATTTCAAAGCTCTGTACTCACCCTAAACAGGATAGATGGCATTTGATGTCCAGATGCCATAAATGTCCAGCCCTCTGAGGTAGTCTTGGCTACCCACACTGGGTAGACACCGTCCCTGGACCGTGTGTCTTGGCATCATAACTGAGGGTGACAGAGAGGTCATTCTACTCCAGCAATGGGTATTTTCCTGTTGCTCATTCATGGTGAATGGAGGGAAAACATTTGCCAAAAAAAGAGGGAGGAGACAGATCTGCCAACAAAGGGAGAAGACAGATTTGCTGGTAGAGGCCCTGGCTGTCAAGAAGAGGGAGTCCTGGTCATCTGCCACATGAAAGGGGAAGCAGGGGGATGGAGACTGAGGAGAGGAGAGAGGGCCTGACTTATCCTTCAGGGGACAGGAGAATACTGGTCATCCAAACAGCCATCTCTGCAGGTGGCACTGCACATGAGGGCAGCCATGTCTTCCTGATGCGGTGGCCTGAGCACTCTCAGACTCCTCAATTGTTGAGGGACTGGTGGTCGTAGCCTCTCTCTTGTCTGGAGCAGTTGAATTCCTTGGTCTTCAGAAACTATTTTTTTTTCTTTTTTGGAGACTTAACCAGGACTTGATAAATGTGCAAAGTCATGCCCATGGTCATGCATTTGGTTTTGTTTAGCTGGAAGTTGCAACCATGAAGTTTGTAATGTTTTTTATTTCCCTGTATAAAGGTAAAGTTTGGAGCATATTGTGTGAACCCTTATGCACTGTGTAATATTACATGGGAGTTTACAAGGTCGCCAGAGGATTTATTGGAGGGGTTAGAAAGAGCTACGGGCTGGTGATCCAATGAACTAAGCAACATTGAAGCTCGCCTTTCCATGGAGATTTCTTGGAGAAGCCTGGACAGCTGGTGTTTGGGCATGGGTTCAATGTGAATATTCTATTTTATGGAACGAGCGTTGGTGAGTGGGGAATCTGGTCATCTCAGAGCTGCTTTAGCTGTGATTTATTCATAATGAATTATCATTGCATATCGATGTAAAGCAGGCTTCTCTAAACTGTCCCCCCACAGAAGTACACCCAGCACACTACATAACGTCCTCATAACATTTCTCCCATATGTCTTTCCCTCAAATGCCAGTCTAATGCATATGCCAAAGATGTTCCTCACTTGTGACATTTCCTTACTTTTATCATTTTATCAGGCACTCAGAAAGCAGTTGTGGAGCCGGCAGGAGTTTTAGATACCCCTGGAGTGATTATTTGCATGCAACTTCTGGGCGTTCCCTGGAAAGCACTCTGGATGTGCTGGCTTTGAGCAGTGGCGTAGCTACTCACCACCTGTTGGCATTCTTCCTTACCTTTCTTGGCCTTAGACCCCAGTTTGTATGTTAGAGGCTTGGCCTGACTCATTCACTCAACATGTGGAACACTGGTCACGTGCTCCATGCACGGAGGCAGTCACATAAGACAGTGCCCTGGAGTGCGAGGGGCTCAGGGTTTGGGCCAAATACAGAGACATGTAATCAGATAAGGACAATGCAAAGTGTACTGCATGCTAAGGGAACATAAAGGAGGGATGGATTAATCCTACCTATGGGGTTAGGAAACAACTCACTGAAGAAAATGACATTTGCACTTGGTGTGTGTGTGTGTGTGTGTGTGTGTGTGTGTGTGTGTGTGTCCGTGCGTGTGAGTGCATACAGCGGAAATGCAGAAATGTATTCAAGAGAAATGCAGAAAGAACTGTGGGCAAAAGCATGGAGGTGTGAACATGCAGCATGGATGTGGGGAACAGCAAGTGGTCCTGAGGGGCTGAAGGGGAGGTGGTGTGGAGAGGGAACTGGAAACCACTTAAAATGGGTCTGGAAGGCCATTCTACAGGCTTAGGCTCCCACCTAGGGGCTCTGTGGTTCTGATATTCTATGAGTCTGTGCTTACTCTTCTGTTTTGGATGTATAATCAGAAGCCTGAGTGACTAGGGGGCTTTAAAACTGCTTATGAGCTTCCCCTGGTCTCTGCTATTTTCCCATGATGAAGTTGTATAGTGGGTACTTATCTCTATTCACAAATTTAGGTATGCATGAAATGTAATTTTACTTATTTTCTATAATTCAACCTAACATTATTTAATCTTTCCTCAGTTTCCTTTTTCTGCTCTCCTTCTCCCCATCCCTTTCACTATTCTGCAAGTCTCCTCTTTTATCTAAAGTCCCCTTTTTCCTATTTTCTCTCTAATTTCCACATATGAGAGAAAACTTACAACCCTTCACTTTCTGAGACTAGATTATCTCACTTAGCATAATGTTCTCATGTACCATCCATTTTCTTGCAAGTGACATAATTTTGTTCTTCTTTATGGCGGAATAAAACTCCATTGTGTGTGTGTGTGTGTGTGTGTGTGTGTGTGTGTGTGTGTATACCACATTTTCTTTATCTATTGACGGACACTAGGTTGGTTCCATAATTTGGCTATTGTGAATTGTGCTGCTATAAACATAGGTATGCAAGTATGGGTATAGTACTCTAATTCTTTTGGAAAGATACCAGGGGAGTGGCATAACTTGGTTATATGATATTTCCATTCCTAGTCTTTTGAGGAAGCTCCATACTGATCTCCACAGTCCTTATACTAATTTATAATGCCATCAACAGTGTATAAGAGTCCTTAATTCCCCACATCCTCACCAGCATTTATTGTTTGTTTTCTTGATGATTGACATTCTAACTAGAATTAGATGCCATCCCAGTGTCATTTTGATTTGCATTTCCATGATAGCTAATGATATTGAACATTTTTCATATATTTGTTGGTCATTTGTATTTTTTCTTTTGAGAAGTGTCTATTTAGCTCAATTTCCCATTTTTTCATTTGATTATTTGATTTTGGGGAGGCATTCGCTTTTTTTAGTTCTTTATGTATTCTAATTATTAGTACTCTATCAGAGGAGTAGCTGGCAAAGATTTGCTCCCACTCTGTAGGCTCTTTCTTCAGTCTTTCAATTGTTTCCTTTGTCACACAGAAGGTTTTTAATTTGATGCCATCCCATTTATTGATTTTCAGTTTTATTTCCTGAGCTTTGGGGGTTTTATTGAGGAAGTCTCTACTAGTACTTATATGTTGGAGAATTGTTTTAATATAGTAATTGCAAAGTTTCTGGTCTAATTTCTAGGTTTGGAGAAATCCATCTTGAGTTGACTTTTGTTCAGGGTGAGAGATAGTCTAATTTCATTCTTCAACATATGTATATCTGGTTTAACCAGCACCATTTGTTAAAAAGGCTGCTTTTTATCCAGCATATGTTTTTGGCTCTTTTGATAAAAGTCAATTGGCTAACATATGAGAATTTGCCTCTGTATCTTCTATTTTATTCCATTGGTCTATGTGTCTGGTTTTGTGCCAATACCATGCTGTTTTTGTTACTATGGCTCGGTAGTATAATTTGAAATCAGGTATTATGCTATCTCCAGCATGGTTTTTATTGCTTAGAATTGCTGTGGCTATTCTGGATCATTTGTTTTTCCACATGAGTTTTAGGACTGTTTTATCTAGCTCTGTGGAGAATGACATTAATATTTTGATAGGGATTGCACTGAATCTATAGATTGCTTTTGATAATATGGTCATTTTGACAATATTTATTTTGCCTATCCAAGAACATGGGCAATCTTTCCATCTTCTAACATCTATAATTTTCATTGCAGAAGTGTTTTACCTCCTTGGATAGATTTATTCCTGAGTGTTCTTTGAGGCTATTGTTAATGGAATTGTTTTCTGGATTTCTTTTTCAGTGGATTTGTGGTTGGTATATGGAAAAATTACTGATTTTCGTAAGTTGACTTTATTTCTGGCTACTTTGCTGAATTTGTTTATTAGTTCTAGAAGGCTTCTGGTTGAGATTTTTGGATCATCTAAGTATAGGATCATGTCATCTGCAAACAAAGATAATTTTCTCATTCACTGTGATGTTGCCTTTGGGTTTATCATATTGCCATCATGATACTGAAGTAAATTTCTCTATCCCTAATTTCTTTGGTATTTTTAATATGAAGGGGTATTGGGTTTTGTTAAATTCTTTTTCTTCATCTATTGAGATGGTCATGTGATTTTTGTCCTTGGTTCATCATTTATGTGAAAATAGATAATTTTGTTTTGTGAATTATGTCTCATTTTTGAAGACTGCTAGACAGCAACAACAAAATCCCCCACTATCACTCCAGACACCACACACAACCATTTCTTCTCTAAGATCTTGTTGCCTCTCTAAAAGTCTACCTGGGAAAGGGGGCAAGGACTCCCAGTCCTCTCAGGTCCCCTGTGTCTGTGGGGCGGGTGGGTGCAGTATCCTTCAGGGGTAGGGGCAGGACACAAGGCTCCCCCCCCGCAGGGGACCACTGCATTTCTCTCCTCCTGGCTTCTCCTCCAGCTTATTATCATTCCCCAGTGTCCAGCCTTGCTGAGTGGCTTCTTCATGTATTTCCTCAGTCTGTGGTCTAGACACTGAATCCTCTCTGCCTTTTCCTGGAAAAGGAGATTTGAAAACCCAAAGCCAAAAACAAAATCTTTTTCTTCTCTGTGATTCTTGTGTCTTCCTCCCCTGAGGAAATGTACGGTGGAAGCTGATTCAGTGAGAAAGGAAGAACCAAGGGGTGTAGGGGAATATGGAGGGGCGTTTGAAAACCCGTTAATACGGAAAGATATGGCCCTGTCACACACAGCAATCTTCTGCTTGTGTAGGGCCCACTCTGCAGTGTAGCGGGGAAGACCTCAGAGGATTCTCAGGCCAGGAGATCTGGTTGCTGCACTCCTTTTCCACGACCCCTTAGAACACTCTGAGATATTATTAGAGAAGACGATGTCCTTGCAGTCAGCTGACTCTGGGTAGAAGTCACATGGAAAAAGGACTTTTAATGCCCCTCCAATCACCCCAGGAGGGAGCTGCTCACTCTCCTCCATGGTGCCATAAGTATATCTGCTCCGTCCCAGTGTCTGCCTTGGGGCTAGCATCTGCCTGTGACTGATACCGAGTCCATTTGTATTTGAGGATGTAGCAGGGAAAGGATTAGACATGATCTTTAAGTTCCCAATGGCTCTGCTGCAAGCTGAGTGGGTTTGGACAAATTATAACCAAGGCTGGGTTTCCGCATCTGAAAACAGTGATATGATACTGAACTTATACGACCTCCCCAGTCTACAAATTAATGATCACTAGAATTATTACTAAGTGTCTATACTCTGCAGCATAGTGCCCAGCACATAGCAGGAGCAGATTCCCCCTTGAGGTGGCGCTGGGGCATGGGAAGGCTCTGTGGTTGCTTTAGGATCCAGTTGGGTTTGAAGCTGATGCCTCTGAGGGCAAACTCAGGCGCCATGCAGAGCAGACAGACTTTTGCCTCTCTCCAGCCCATGAGCTCCCTGCGGCAGGGCTGCTGGGCTAATGAGTGCTTCCCCAGCCTTTCCTTAGAGAAGCCTTTGAAACGCTCATTAGCCAAGCTTCCCACTCCCACCCAGGCCTGGGCAGTCTCCTTCACCCTGGGCCTGGTTGGGCAGCAGCACTGAGCACACGCTTTGTGAAGGCAGAGCCGATTAGTGGGAGCTCTCCTGGGTGTGGAGGAGGGCAAGGTCGGCTCCCCGTGGGACGGCAATCCGAGCCATGGAAAGCTACCCGGAGTTCAGAGCAGCTTGAAAGTCTGAGGAACTGGGGGAGGGCAGCTGTGGCCTGTTGGCATGATCTGCGGTTGATCCACTGAAAAATCAGCAAAGGGAGACCTGGGCTGGGCTGGACAGTTTGGTGGCTGCCTCAGACATGTTTCCCTTCCTCTGAGAAGCCAGGGACATGCAATCTGGGCATTAGAGGAAGGGGCACCCCAGGTGAGAGCTGTAGGAGTCGTATTTACCTTGGTGACTAGGAGGCGATGGGCCTGCTCTGGCATCCTGGCATGTAGCAGGATGTGGCCCCTGGGCACTGCTGACATTCTTTCCAGGTGGATGCTGGGAATGTTGTAGGGCTGACCACCATCGGCATCCTCAGGACGGGAAGCAGATGTGGATGAAGGGGCCAGAGTGGGAGAGAGGGAGATGAGGCCAGATGCCTGGGTGGAAACTGCCTGGTGGGCACAGGTGAGATGGCTCTTGGAGCCCTTCCTCTGTAACTGGGGAGACCCTGCAGGAGACCAAAGGCCAGTCAGAGGCTGTGAACTTGAGTGTGTCCTTGTTATTCTGGTGAAAGATGGAGGAAGGCTGTCAAATGGGGTCCCCAGAGAAGAGGATCCCCCTGGGGACCTGGTTCTCACGTGACTGTTCTCCCTCTGGCACCCTGCGTCGGAATGAAGGGAAGTCCCAACGCACCTGTCGCTCCTTGCCCGTGTATTTTGCATCTCTCCTTTCTCTCCCCTTCCTTCCCCCATGAGGGGCTTTAGTGTCCTGTGGTCACCTATCAAATTCTGGCTCAAAGGCAAAGCACTGTCCTCGGAGCAGATCAGATCCGCTTGGTTTGCAGGGTGAGTGAGATCTGGTAATCCCTAGTTAGGACTCCATACATACATCTGATTGACTGATTGGGCCTGTGACATTTTGAGGGTTCCCAGTGTAGTTTAGACCTTTTCCTTTCCTTTCCTCATTTATCCCTCTTTTTGCAACGTGAGAGTGAGCCAGCAGCCTGCCAAGGCAAGTCCAAGCTTGCAGGGATGGCCTTTGAGCTGAGGACTGTCAGGGGCTCCTGTGGGAGGGGGAGCATCCTGCACCCCAGTGGGCTGAGCCACAGACTGGGAGTGTGAGCCCCGGCCCTGCCACCTCTTTGCTGTGTGACCCCAGACAATTTTCTTCACTTCTTTATACTTGAGACTTCACTCACAAAAATGGGAGAGGAAGCATCTGCCTTTTTGTTGGTAACCAAAGAGAAGATAGACAAATACTGATAATCAGAGTAGCTACTATCCCTGGAGGGCCTGCTTTATGGCCAGCACTTTACCTGTATGATCTATAATCTCTGCAACAGCCATCTTGGGCGCTTTTATCTCAGTTTTAAAAGTGAAAGGGCAATGGCTTGGAGGTTTGCATCCTTTTAAACGTTCTCTTCTTTCTCTTATGCGATTCTGCGTCTGTATCGAAGGAGGCGTCCTCCTGCCCACGATATCCTATTAGCTACTTTGGGAGCTACCACGGGGCAGGGTGCAGACGGGGTCTGGATATCTTGGATTCCCGAGGATAGAGCTGCCTCTGTCATCCCTGAGAGCTGCCATTCAGGGACCCGACTGCTCATTAGGATCAAGGCAGATTCTAAGCAAATTTAGATTTTGTCAGAGATCTTTGGCCTGTTGCCTGATCCAAAATGTTACTGAAGAAACTTTTTTTTTTTTTTTAAATTGAATTGGCACCATCTCATCTCTTCTTTCATTTTTTTTTCTCCCCATTTTGGTCTTCAGGATTTTTTTTTCCTGTTTGACCCAAGACCACCTGGACATGTGTTTTGTTGTCATCACATCCTTGAAAAACATTTCGAAGCTCTAGCTTGTCACCTCAAAGGGGTATGGGATTTATAGTTGCAGAGCAAATTACTAAAAAATAAGTCCAAGGTTGACTCTGTCCAGAAGAAAGTGATTTGAATTAATAATTACATTTATACTTTAATTAGACATTGGGATAGCAGAGAGTAATTGGTTGACTACTTAAAAGATTATTTCAGAAGTGGTAGTTAAGCTATGGTAAATTAGCTTTTATCTTTTAATCATCACCAGATGCAATGAGTACGGTTCTGTTCTAGAACCAGGAGAAATATACCAGGCTGTCTGTGAAACTTACTCTGTTTTCCTTGAAAACGCGGCTTTATTTCTCACGGAGCTTCCAGAATAACCCCACCAATGCTGTGGATAGCTTGCCTTGTGAAGTGCTTGCCAAAAAGAAAATGCATCCTAGGTCTACCAGAATCACCGGGAAGAAGATATTTATAATGAGGTGACAAGTGAAAACTATTTCCACAGAGAACCTGTGGTATGAAGCTTATCACTGAAGAGATTTCTAAAAGGTTATTAAAGACCTCTGAATTAGAAAAGGTAAAAACAGCTGGAAATCAAAATTAGCTCGAAATGAGGATATGAGCTCAGGCAAGGGAAGAATTGTTCAGTTGTGTAACAGAAACAATTCAGACATCATCATGGAGTTCAGTAACAGCTACTCTTCCGAACTCACATCTAACATCTTCCCTTTCTAGCAAGGACACAGACGAGCAGATGGAGGTGGAGAACAGGACCAGCGAGGAGGGATGGATGCCTTTTGTTTACAGTTAACATTGGTACAAGTGGCCATAGAAGTGATTTTGGAAAAAAAATTTGTATAAAGGAAGCTCCCTTTCTCCTTCCCCGTTAAAAATATATGAAGATTTTTTTTAGGTCTTTATTTACACCAAATTTGTTTCCAACTTTCCAAGAAAGGAGAGAAATGAAATACCTTGGAGGAAGCCAGGCAAAAGAGTATGGGTTTTGGTGTCAGATCATTCAGTTACCCATCCCTAAAATACTTCTCAACCTCTTTGTAGACTCATAAAAGAGTGAAGATGACGTATGCAAAGCACTGGGCACACAGTAGGTCCTTTTAAATTATTGCTGGGATTTGTATTGACGATGACTGATGGAGGTGAAAAGTGCTGGAAGAAACATACTTCAGGAAGGTCGAAGCGCATGCCGCGGGAGAGAGTGGAATTCTTTTGTTTGAGTGACTCTACTAGTTCAGGTTAGGACATTCCTCACTTAATTATGTAGGACTGTGAGCACACCAGTGGAGAGGCTGCATGTCAGCATCTCAAAGCTAGTTGGCTCCAAGGTATTCCTAGCTTGGAAATTTCCACGAATTCAACCCTTGCACGAAATGCTGCGTGGGGGTTGGAGACTGGAGAAATTACCTGGCTTGCTACCAAGTCGTTTTAATGGCAGCATTCTTCAGTCTCTGTTTCCCTGGTCTGACAGGGCCCCGAGGAGAAAACCGATGCCTGTGGTGTCAAAAGCCTTGCTCTGGCTGTCAATCAGAGTTCCCCTGGAAGGGAAGGTAATTCTCTACACATGAACTAAGGTTTTCGGAACTTGAGAGGCTGGAAAGGCCAAATCACAGAACTTTCTCTCCATGAATTTGTTGAATGGATATTGTCCTGGTGTTTAAGACATTGACCTTGAAGGCGGGGATCTCATATTTGGAGGAATTTCCTTAGCAGCTGGTTCCAGTCTGAAGCATAACACCTCAAAGAATAAGGAGTCGCAGCTGCCCAGGGTCAGGCCAGGCCAGCCACACCGCCCTGGAGCCTTGCAAAACCCAATGAGCTCCTGCTCCAATGGTCTCGAGATGCCTAAATGCATCCTGAAAATAAAACATTTAGTTAGTAGAAGAAAAGGAGGAAAATCAGCCTTCAATTGATTCAAGTTTTACTCTCCTAAAAAAACAGATAACTTAAATGAAATGGTTTAATTTGTTACTTAAATAGCTTTAAGTAACAAATTCATTCCCCCACTCTTTGGAGGGATCTAGGCTCGATAATAAATCTGAATTTGGCTTTAAAAAGTGTATTAAAGAATATTTTTTACACATCAGAGCTGTGTGCATAATTTTTGCACTTGCACATATATCAGATAACAAATATAAAAGATGCAAGAGGATGACTGGAGCAAAGGGGAAAATAATAGAACATAGTTAAGATTAAACAAAAAGCTGGAACACTGCGTGCCATAAATGCCTTCACAGTTCTCGACTGGACTTCAGATTTGGCTCTGAGCTTCTTCACAGGCAAGAATAAAAAGAGAAGCATGATTAGTCACAGGTGTCACATTCTCGTAAGGTGGAAGAAAAACAGTTGCTGTGGAGAAGGTTTCCAGATCCTAAGGATGGAAGAACTACAAGGCGCTGAGTGATGTGGTGGACAGACACCGTACATGGGAAGCAACACACTGGGAATTTGTTAATTTAGCCAACAAATATTTATAGAAAGTATACATTACGCTTACCATTCTAGGTACCAGGAATGTACATTGGACTGAATGTTTATGTCTTCCCCAAATTTACATGCTGCAATCTAACCCCCAGAGTGATGCTATTAGGCGTCGATGATGAGGCCGTTGGGAGCTGATGAAGTCATAATGGTAGAACCCTCATCAATGGAATCAGTGACCTTATGAAAGAAACCCCAGAGAGCTTCTTATGGTTGGTATAGAATGTCCCCTGGAGCGCTCATGTATTAATGATCAGAGTTGGTATAAATAAGCCATGAGAGTTGTAATCTCAACAGCAAATACACCCGTTATAACAGAGGCAGGTAACATGGCAGGTGGCATGTGCCCGGAGAAGCGGGTGCCTACCGGTGTGGTCTTGGGGGCAGTGCTTGTGTTCTTGAATCTCCTTGCTTGCTCGCTTGCCTCCTGCCTCACTAAGTTGCTGAGGCTGGCTTCGAACCTGAGATCCTCTTGTCTCAGCCTCCCCAGTGCTGGGATTACAGATATGCACCACCTCACCCAACTCATTCTTTAGTTCTTTTTTTTTTTTTTTTTTTTTTGCGGTACTGGAGATTGAACTCAGAGGCATTCTACCTCCAAGCTACACCCCCAGCCCTATTTTTTTTACTCTTTATTTTGAAACAGGGTCTTACTAAGTTGCAGAGGGCCTTATTAGGTAGCTGAGGCTGGCCGCGAACCCGGATCCTCCGGTCTCAGCCTCCCAAATGCTGGGATTACAAGCATGTGCCACCATGCCTGGCTCATTCTTTAGTTCTTTTTAATTTTTTATTTTTTTTATCAGCACTTACTTGGGTGCCAATGATTATGGGAGATAATGAAACAGAGGAATATCAGGTCTAGTCAAGACTTCCTAGAACCTCTCATAACAGTGAAGGAAAGATACGTATGCAAATGAGTTCAAATGGAACCTGGCAGGTGCTAGTACAGAGGTTTGAATGGAGGCCTCTGGGGATGGGTGATGGGGTCTACCAAGAGGAGAAACTTGAGCTTGTTTTTGGAAGATCAGGAGCAGCCACAACAGCAGCAGCAAACACTTGTGCTTTTGTTGCAGGAACTTTTCTAAGCATTTTATGCATATACTGTATATTGAGCGAACTCATTTTAATAATCACAGCAGCTCTGTGAAGTAGGTGCTGTTATGAGCTCCACTTATGGGGAAACTGAGGCATAACCAAGTCAAGCAGCATGCCCTGGATCACCTAGCTAGTAAGTGACACCAAGTGATGGATGCCCTTTCTTCCTGTGGATGATTAACTGCAAATCAGGCAGAAACTATGTGTGCATTTTCTCACTATTTGATTTCTAGTGCAAGAACTTGGCAGCTATAAGGCACTGTAAATACTCGTTGATTGAACGGAGCCAGAAAAAGACCTTAAATATATGAAGACTTCACAGTAGCATCCTAAGGTGGCAGGAGGGAGGGTAGGAGTGGGGTTTGGAGATATTTCAGGATAAGTCTTGCCTCTTTCATTGTTTGTTAAATAAAACCTGAGTAGGATTGGCCATCCAGGAAGGTAAGCTATTACTTTTTAGGGACAGAGTCAGGGACAAACAAAGAAGGCTTAGATGAATCCCTTTGCATTCTACCATAGCACTGGTCTACCAGATGTTTTCTGAGTTAGCACAGGGTACAGAACTGTCAGGGACAGGTTGATGTCTTAATTCTCTTTCCCCTCTTTGTCTCTGAGTGACAGAGGCACAGAGGACTTCTTGCTGGGAGGTGGCTCAATGGTGTCATACCTTCCTTTGTTTCCTGCTTCCTCCTTGGGGCAGGAGAGGGTGGGGAGTGGTTCCCACTGTCTGGCTTTTGCTCTTGCTTGCTGCAGGGCTGGCAGGGATGGGAACTGGTTCCAGTCCTTTGACATCATGTCACTCTTCTTTTGCATCCTAAGCTTCTGCTGTCTCCCGCTTTCTATTTCCAGAGGAGGATGGTGGCTGAGTCTATATTTGGTGTGATGTTCTGAGTCTCTTCGGCACATTTGACTCAGTGAGCCTGAGCTAATTAGATAGGTTCAAGAGTGTGGAAACTGGCAACTGGCGTTCCTTGGCCTTTGCTTCTTCTGTACCCCTGAGGCTGCAAGGGATAAGGGAGCTGTTTGGGGCTCAATTCTTCCTATCATTTGCATGTTGGATAGCTTAGAGCCTCTCTGGAAGAAAAACCATCTAAGGAAAGAATTTATTGCCACGATTCTTCACCTTAGATGTTCCCATGAGTCCTGAGTCAAATTAACTTATTTGTTCATTAGGTAGACATTTATTAAGTGCCATGTGGGTGCATAGGTCTATGATAACATGCACTAAAAAGGGAAGTAAATTGGGAAAGGTTTTGCCAAGGGACAACATAGAGGGGACATAGAGATGAAATATTTTTAGAGTGATTAGGATAGGCTTTATAAGGGGGGTAGAGTTTTAGAGGTTGGAGAGGATTTGGATCGGAGTAGACTTGGGTGAAGGGAGGGGCTGTAGAATTAAATTCTAAGTGGAGGTGATTGTTTAAACAAAGACTGGAAAATGAATCAATATTACCAGAGCAAAGAATTTACAGGGTCATAGTGGTGGCAGCAGGGAGATGAGTTTAGAGATGGGGGTGGGGCTTAGAGAGTAGGGGCACTTTGGAGGTTCCATGGGGAGCCATCAAAGGTTTTACAGCTGAGATGTAATAGAATCAAACTTGGGTTTTAGGAAGTATTTTTTAATTTAGTTTTTTATCGGTGCATTGTGATTGTGTATGATAGTGAGGTTCGTAGTGATTGTTGGCTTTTGTATGCTGTGACCAAGAAACCTGACAGGCACAGCTTTGAGGAAGAAATGTTTATTGTGATCATGGTTTCAGAGGTTTCAGTCCATGCAGCAGAGTGTGGGGGAAGAAAAGCTGCTTTCACTCATGGTGGACAGGTAGCAGAGAGAGGGATGGGAAGTGGCCAGGGATGAATACAGTCCAGGGTCATGGCCCTAGTGACCCACCTCCTCCAGTCAGTCCCCATCTCTGAATCTCGCTGCATTACCTAGGACATGAGGTTTTGGGAGACATTTGAAATCCAAACCATAACAGTGGTATATTCATATATGCACATACCACTATTTAGTCTCTTTTTATAGGAAGTATTTTTCCAAAAGAGAGACAATAAACGAAAGGAAGGAGAAACTGAAAGCAAGAAAACCAGAAAAGTCTGTGATATTATCTAATACTTACCCATGATATTTTATTAACAATGACACCAGGCATTGCTCTATGCATTTCACATATGCGAGATCATTCTGTCTTCACAGTAATCTTCTGAGATTGACCCCACCATTATTTCTATCAAGAAAACGAATACACAAAGAAGTTGCCTGACCTACCCAAGATCATCTAGTTACTTAACTATGGAGTCAGGGCTTGTACTTAGGTAGTTGGATGCTGGTATTCATTTTCCCTATACTTATTGAACCCCAGGCATGGGTATGGAGCTACTGGAGATGTATACATAAATGCACATTGTTTTGTTCTACATCACTTAGTTAAGAGGCAATTATTTTGATAGTTTAGATTAAAATTAGGATTTGAGCTATAGTAATGGTAATTGAAATGAAGCACAGCACTCTAATCTCATGACCTAATCATCTCCTTAAGGTATCAACATATGAAATTGAGGGGACATAAATATTCAGACCATAGCATTCTGAGAAAGAGAAAATCTTAAAAGCAGCCAGAGGGGAAAAAGAAACATGTACAGAGCTACAAAGATAAGGATGACAGCAGATTTATTTAGGAAGGAATACAAATGAGAAGGCAGTGGAGTAGCATCTTTAAGTAATGAAAGAAAAAAAAAACTCATTTTAACTTAAAAATTTTATATCCAGAGAAACAACCTTCAAAAATGAAGGAAAAATAAAGATTTTTTTCAGACATGCAAGTGTTGAAAGAAATCACTAGCAGAACCACATTGCCTTGAATGTTAGAGGGGGTCCTTCAGGCAGAAGAAATAGGATACTGAGTCGAATTGTGGGTCTACAGAAAGGAACGAGGAACCCGAAATGGCAACTACATAGATAAATATATAATATTCTTTCTTATTATTTAAAATCTTTAAAAGAAAATTTCATAGTTAAGTAAAGTAGCAACAACGTCAAGTGGGGTTTATTGTATTCATAAAACTCAAAGGCATGACAAAGATGGAACAAAGGTTGGGAGGGGAGAAATGGAATGTAGGTGTAGTTGTAAGGTTCTCACGCCATCTGTGAAGTGGTATCACTTAAAGGTGGAATACCGTCAGATGAATAGGCACACTGAAAATCCTAATCCTAATCCATTAAGATAACAGAGTTACAGCTAGTAAGCCAATGAGGAAAAGAAGATAGAACTATACAAATATCCAGTTTATCCAAATGAAGGCAGAGGAAGAAGAAATAGGAAACTAGAAAAATAAGAACATGGTAGATGTAAACGCAACCACATTAGTAAATATTTCAATGGAAAGACATTGTCGAATTGGATTAAAAAATGAGACCCAACTATATACCTACAAGAAACACATTATAAAGACACAAACTTATAGCAATAAATGGCGATATCAGTAAAAGAGAAAGGTACTAAAGTGCTGACTTCAGGTTCCATCTTAAGAAATAGGGAAAAGAAGAACGAAGTAAATCCAAAGTAAGCATAAGAAAATAAGACCAGGGGGAAAAATCGATTACAAAGGAAACAGAAAACAGAGAGAAATCAATAAAACCAAGAGCTGGTTCTTTGAGAAAGTCAGTAAAATTGATAAGCCTCTAACCAAAATGACCAGGAAAAATGAGAGAAGACCCAAAGTACCAATATTGATAATGATAGATATGACATCACTATAGACTCTAATGATATTAAAAGATAACAAAGATAATAATATAAGCAACTTTGTGGTAATAAATTCAACAACTTAGATAAAAATGACAAATTCCTTAAAACATGTAAACTATCAGAGCTCACTCAAAACAAAATAGATAACCTGAGTAGCTGCATATCTATTAAAGAAATACAATTTTTGATTTAAAAAACCTTCTTACAATGACAACTCCAGGCCTAGGTAGCTTCATGGTGAATTCCACTGAACAGTTAAATAAGAAATAATTCCAGTGTTACACAAACACATTTAGAATATAGTCGAGGATGGAATACTTGTTTTATGTGGCTGGCATTGAACAGATACCAAAATAGACAAAAGACATCATAAGAAAATCACAGACCATTATCCCTCATGTTCATAGTTGCAAAAATTCTGAACAAAATTCAAACTAACTGAATTCAAACATATGGCCAATAAATATGCAAACTGGTGAATTCTATTGTTGTAAATCTGACATACAGGTGGGAACACCCAGGAGCTAGCTGGGAATGTGGAGAACTGCAGCAAAGAAGTTTGAGCCAGCAAGCAAGGTGCAAAGGGGAGAGCCGGAGGCAGGGAAGTCAAGGTCCCTGGGAGGACAGTACGGAGCAAAAGAAGAGTGGAAATCTGTGTGGGGACGCCCTCAGTGAGATCTATGACAGTCACTGCGGGGAGGGTATGCTTGGGATAGGGCACTGGGACATGTGAGCTGAGCCAGTCATATGGAGATCAGGGGGGAAAGTTCTAGGCTGAGGAGTAGCAATGGCGGAGGCCTTGGCTTGGGGAAGACTCGGTGCATTTGGGGAGAGGTGGGGCCGTGTGGCTTGAGTTGGTGAGGAGGAGGAAGGTGGCACAAGGCTTGGTTGGGCTCACGGGCTGAGGTGGAGTTTGGATTTTATTTCCAGGGCAGTTGGAAGTCATTGATCAATCATTCTGGCTGTGGGAGGGCAAGGGCTGGCGGAGGAGCAAGAGTGGAAGGAAGTGGATATTCCGCTAAGAGGCTCTCAAAGTCATCCCGGGGCACAGCGGAGACCCAGGCGAGGATAAGAGCAGTGGAGTGGGAGGATTTCAGGTAGAAAGAGCAGGACTTGATAGAAACCCCAGGTGCTCAGGAATCTTGCTGATGACAATGTTGCTGGACTTTGGCATTTTATAGTTGGAAGCGATGGTAAGGATTGCCTAGAACTCCCTGACCGATTACCTGATTTCCCACTCTACCTTTAGCGGGTAGCAATAAGAGTCTTCCCTCAAGTTTGCACAGTCCTTCAAAGCTCCTGATGGGCTGTGATAATCCAAGTTTCCTTCAAGGACACGGCCCCACCCTTGCTTAGCTTAGCCCATTATGCAGGTTCCATGGTCCAGCCCATGTGGTCATATCTCAGTGGTCTGGTGCAGGGAATGGGGGTTCCTTTACTGCAAAGTGGGACTCAAAGGGATGGGATGGAGGCTCAGGTGGTGGGGCAGGAGCTGGGGCAAATGCTTCCTCTCCAGAGGCCACTCTGGGTGTACAGCCAGGCGTCTTGTCCTAAGGGCAACACCCTGCAAGCTGCCTCCTCTTCTTGGAACCTCCTCCCCACGTTCCAGCCTGTTGGAATCAGTGTTCATAGACCATGTTTGATTGTTTTTTCTTGGGTGGATCTTTCCCTGCTTCCTCACCTGATACCATCTCTCATTCTCTTAAACCTCCACTTTAGTATGTCTTTTTAAGTATTTATCTCATTCCAACATATTATACTTATTTCCGGAGACAGGCATCTCTGCCCTTCTTTATGTCCTGTATCTCCTTCTGAATGGAGCCCATGCATACAGCGTGGCTCCACTGAAGGTTGTTGAAGTGAATTGAGCCCATTCAGGTTCAAATACATACTTTAGACATGATGGGTCTGCAGGAAAAGTAGAAGGGATCTCAGGTTTCCCTGTGAATACTGATTCCAGTATCTCCACCAGGTATGAATGATGGGGGAGAAAGGAAGTCGAGGGAGTAAATAGAGCAACGGGAGGTGTTTAGGATTAAGAAAGTATGAGCCAGGCACGGTGGCTCACACCTGGAACCCCAGTACTTGGGAGGCTGAGACAAGAGGGTCGTAGGTTTGAGACCAGTGTGGTAACAGTGAGGCACTGTTTCAAAATTTAAAAAATTAAAAAAGGGCTGGGGATATAGCACAGTGGTAGAAACCTTGGTCAATCCTCAGTACTATGAAAAGAAAAAATAAATAGATAAAGAAAGTATGTGTATGGCAAAATACCTTTAGAGAAGTGTGACTCTGAGTAGGAGCCTCACTGCCATCTTAACTCTTCCTTGTTTAGAATTCAAAGTAGTCTATGGGGAGGCAGTCTTCTTTTAAGATCTTCAGTATGAATTTATTACAGAACTTAATTGGAATATTAGGATTTTTTTTGGGGGGGTGGAATCTTCTAGAATGTATCTGTGTCAGAAACTGCTAAGTGTTCACTAAGCCCATTTCCTTTTATGTTTGTTCTTTGCCTTTGGGCTGTATGCCGAGATGCGGTGGCAGGCATCACTACCTACTAGAACTTTCTGTGACGATGAAGGGTTCTGTCCCCCTGCTGTCCAGTATGGCAGCCATGTACTCACTGATGACTGGAAAGATGGCTGATGTGGCCGAGAAACTGAAATTTTAAATTGAATCCATTTAAGGCATTCCATGTGGCCAGTGGCTACGCTGAACAGGCCCGTGAGTGACTGGCTGGAGCAAGGAACCCCTTCTGCCGGCACTGCACGGTGAAGTGCATGAATAAACAGTAGCTTATTGTGTTGAGATGCCAAGATATAATATCTGCGATATAGAATGAGGGATGTGCCTGGGTGTGGTGGTGCACGCCTGTAATCCCAGTACTTGGGAGGCTGAGACAGGAGGATCACAGGTTCACGGGCAGCCTTATCAATATAGTGAGACTCTTGGCAACCTAGTGAGACTGTTTCTCTAAACAAAAAATAAAAAGTGCTAGGGTTATAGCTTGGAAGTAGGAAGTAGAATGTCCCTGGGTGCAATCCTTAGTACTTAGTACCACCAAAAAAAAAAAAAAAAAAAAAAAAAAATGCCTGCTAATTCACCTACCAAAAAAAAAAAAAAAAAAAAAATTACAATTTATCTTCAGCTGGATGCCAACACAGCTGGAGAAACCTTAATATTTAATAGCAAATTCAATATCTAGTGTCATTCTTAAATGGACAACCTAGTCTTCTTTCATCTCCCTCTTAAGCTCCCAACCTTGCTCCCTCCCCGTTTTATTAGAGTCCAGGTTGGATCTCGGGGCACACAATTGAAGCCTTTGAAGTCAGCTCTGCCTCCTTTTCCCATGTAAGTAGCAGTGTTATGGGCTAGCTGAGGCCTCAGCCTTAGCATAAGTAACGCCATGTTGCTGCCCTAGGTGACCCGGCTAGGCACGCGTAACTGCTTGTTTGGCTTCTATAATTTCTGCTTGACTCGCACCTGCAGGAACAGCCCATTAGGAACTTTCCATCCTTGCCACAACCAGGATGTATATAATAGAAGGCTCCATCTTTGTCACAACCAGGATATGTGTGTAATAAAAGGGGTCGACATAGTTTGTTGAGCTTACACACAATACTGTTTTGTGGCTTCTGAACATTATACTTGGCTACCCCTGCTATGCCACCCTGCAGTGAGAACCTAAAATTTTCATCCTGAGCTTACAGTTTATCTGTATAAAAGCCCAAAATGGCCATTCAGCCCCGCACTCGGGTTTTGTGCCCAGTGCAGTTTCCGCTCGTTAATACTTTCTTTTGGTTATTTTTGGGTCTGAGTGGTCTTCCCTGGTGGTCCTACCTCCTAACAGCAGAGAGCTCAGAGTTCTACTTTTTCCTCCATTCCTCTGTGGCTTGGACAAGTCCTGTCTGTCTCTTCTCTGGCAACTGTCATTCTCACCTGTAAAATTGTGATTTCTGGCAGGATGTGGTGATGCATGCCTGTTATCACAGTAGTTGGGAGGCTGAAACAGGAGGATCACAGGTCGTAGCCAGCCTCAGAAATTTAGCAAGACCCTCAGCAACTTAGTGAGGCCCTGTTTCAAAAATAAAAAGGGCTTGGGGGTGTAGCTTAATCTCCAAGTACCAAAGAGAGAGAGAGAGAAAAAAAGAAGATAAAAATAATTGTGATTTCTGGCTTTTTTCTTATTCTAAAATGCTCCTTTTAGGGTCTGCTCCCTTCCTGTATCTTTTATGTTTCTCCTCCTGTCTTAGAAGGGATGCCCCCACTCCAGTGCTCCAAACTCAAGCCCCTCCCCCTCTCCCCTGTTCTATGCCTGCGCCTCTGTCTTTAGCCTTAGCACAATTCCCCTCTCCACTACCACCTTCCTCTTTACCAGCGATAGTGCCCATTCGTGCCTTCACCATCTGAAGCCTCTCTCACCACCCCCTCTCAGGCTGGCTTTTACCCCAATGCCACTGCTGCGATGGCTGGTCCAGCCATCACCGGAATGACCTCCCTTAGCTTCAGAAGATGGGCTCAGGGGCCAGGGTGAGTCCCTCTTGTCTGGGCAGAGAAGGATGCAAACTACTGTCACATGCTTCTTCTCCCTCATCCATAAATTCTCAACTCTTACCTCCTTCACTCCCAGGGTGTCATGAGAATTAAAAGTTTGTAAATTGCCTTCAGTTCCTTGGGGACAACCGGCAAGTGTAAAGAATAAAAATCCTCTCGTGCGAAGCTGCGGAGAAGCAGGCAGCAAATTGATTCATAGCCTCCCCCATCGGTTATGATTGTGAGCCTCTCAGATGAAATAGCACGTTTCATCAAGACAGGTGATGCCTGTGTGAGGCTGCTAATTGTAATAAAAAGCATCATTTGCATTTCGGACTATTTCTCATTTCCCTGGGTTGGGAAATGGGGGCGACGGGGATGCGGCTACTCAGGGGAGCTTTGTAAGCCTGCCTTTGCGTTGGTGACGGGAGATGGTGGCTCTAGCACTGTGTAGTCAGAGCTCCGTGGCTCAGCCAGGGCCATTAGCGGTGCAGCTGTTCCGTTAAACAACATCATTGTTTTTCCTGACTCCTAAGGCGGAGAATTGGCAACCACCATGTCGTCATCTACCTCTTCCTATTGTTGCTTTTCTTTTATTATCCTCTCTCCCCTCCCTTCCCTTCTTTCCTTCCTTCCTTCCTCTCTCCCTCCCTCTCCTTCTTTCCTCCCTCCCTCCTTTCCTTTCCTTCCTCCTTCCCTCCCTCCCTTCCTTCCTTCCTCCCTCCCTCCCTCCCTCCCTCCCTCTCTGCCTGCCTTTCTTCCTCTCTCTTTCTGTCCTACCCTTTCTCCTTCCATTCCTCCTTTTCTTCTCCCCCCTTTTATCTTTATTCCTCAATAATTCTGATCATCTACTATACTAGAAAGAGTTGAGATAACATAGTTCATTAGATCGACAAGGTTCCTACCCTCATGTAATTTGCAAACTATGATGGCTGACAACCGATGACATTCAAGTGTCACTCATTCATTCATTTGCTCATTCGATAAATCATTCTAAAGAGATTCCTATGAGCCAGGCAGTAGGGATACACCTGCCAACCACTGAGAAGTGGGGTTGTGAGGGACAGAGAACAGATGTCCCTGAGGATGCAGCGCAGGAGACCTGCTCTTGTCTAAGGGATCAGGAGGGACCCCCCTCCCACCCCCCAGAAACGATGCTTTGACTGGACCCTGCAGGGCAAGAAGTGAGACGCGTGAAAGGGACCAGGGGAAGCAGTTCAGCCGGCTGCTGGAGGAGACAGCTGTGAGAAGGACAGAAAGGCGCTCATCCACTGAAGCTGGTACGTGACATAAATGAGGCCAAGGTGGCAGAAACGAGTCCTGAGAGCCAGGCAGGGGCGGATCCCTAAGGACCATTTAAGACATGGTGGTGAATTTGAAGTTTACTCTGGGGCATTTGGAGAATAAGCACAATAAGGATCAGGGCTGCCCAATAAAACTTTGTGTGAGGATGGAAACTCATCTTTGAGCCACATGGTGCTGCAACTCTATATTGAACACTTGGAATGTGGTTGGCGTGACTGAGGAATTTAGTTTAAAAT
The DNA here is from genome assembly GCA_004027655.1 of Graphiurus murinus. Taxonomy (NCBI): domain Eukaryota; kingdom Metazoa; phylum Chordata; class Mammalia; order Rodentia; family Gliridae; genus Graphiurus; species Graphiurus murinus. The sequence continues at coordinate 15,337 of PVLC010011649.1, read as the reverse complement.
TTTATTTTATTATTTTTATTTTTGGTACCAGAGATTAAACCTAGGGGCATTCTACCTCCAGGCTGCACCCGCAGTCCTTTTCTTTTTTTTTTTTTTTTTTTATTATTTTGAATCGGGGTCTCACTAAGTTGCTAAGGCTCTCCCTAAGTTGCTGAGGCTGGCATCGAACCTGTGATCCTCATGTCTCAGCCTCCCAAGTACTGGAATTACAGGCATGCAACACTGTGCTTGTCTCACTTAAATTTAAATAGTCACATGCAGTGAGCAGCTACTGTAATGCATAATGCAAATTAGCATAACCTGCTCATCATATCCAGAAGCCAATCAAACTTTTCCTGCGAGGCACGCCCACCCGGGACCTTCTACAACTCTTAAGCCTTCAGCCAGTGAGGCCAGTCTAACCGTTGACTCCCTCAGTTAATTGGCTGGCTGTTCCAGTAGTTCTTACGTGTGTTCCCTTCTGGCCTCCAGAAGTTGTCACCCTCAGAGGGGGGATGCTCTGGGGCTCTTGTTCTTGTTCCAGGTCAGGCTGCAGAGCCTGGGTTCACCGACTGACTCCTGGGCGGATGGGACAGGTACAAAGCTCAAGGATCAGATACCAGCTTTGCTGCTGGGCTGCCCATGCAGCCTGTGTGGGCCATCTACCCACGGGGACAGCATGGCCTCCGGGCTCCTTCCCGCCTCTCCCTTGCTTGTCTAGCCCTCGGACACCTCAGCATGTGGACGAAGTCAAGTGGAAGGATTCTCCGCTTCTGCGAGAAGGCCAGTGTCACCTTTCCGGCACCTGTCGCCACTCTTGGGCTGCCCTCCTAAGTATTTTTACAGTGACAGGGATTTTGCTTTCCATTCCTGCATTTTCTCTTGACAGTCAAATCACTTTCCCACTGAGGTTTACAGTTTTCAAATGATCAGAAAAGCGCCTGATTCCTCCACTTAGGTTTTCAGCTCAGCTTGAGGCTTAAAAGGAAATGTTCTCATGATAATTGCGCCAAATTGATTGGGAGGGTAGTAAGTGATGATCTGTCTCTTCCCCCACCTTCCTGCAGCCATTGGAGCTGCCAGAGAACCAGGGAGATCGTGGCCCTCCTGGAGGGAGGCACAGTCGTCTCCTGTGGCAGCAGGCACGTGGTGCCCAGGGCAGATGGCGTCTTCCCATGTGCAGGGTACAAGTACATGGAGGCTGGAGTGGCAATCTTAGTGGTGGAACCGGGATCTTTGCTTGGCAGAGTCTTGGTTCTCACTTGGGGAACTTATTTTCATAGGATACCAGACTCTCAACGGTGTAGCCAGTGCTTACCTTTTCTCCATGTTCCCTTCTGGTCACTGTCACCTGAGAGGACAGGGCCCTCTTTCCCATGTGAGGCTGCCCTCCTTGCTGCTGGCCCTTCTGACTGCCGCAGCACTCTTCCTTGGGTCTTCCACTCCTGGGTCCCAACCTTCCTTCTGGGCATCTACAAGCCAAACCTGGTCGTCCCTTCTCCAGGTGCGCACTCAGTTATTTGATGGTGACTGAGTCCCTCCTCTCCTCCCCTCCCCCC
>PVLC010011649.1:0-13699 GCA_004027655.1 Graphiurus murinus | reverse complement strand
TGGAGAATCCCAGTTCACAGCCAGCCTCAGCTACTTAGTGAGGCCCTCCACAACTTAGTGAGACCCTGTTTCATATAAAGAATAAAAAATAGGACTGGGGGTGTAGCTCGGAGGTAGAATGCCCCTGGGTTCAATCCCATGTACTGCAAAAAAAAAAAAAAAAAAAAAAAGTTTTTGTTTTGAAACAGGGTCCAGGTTGCTGAAAGTCTCCCAACTCCACTTCCCAAGTACTGGGATTACAGGCATGCGCTACCACGCCTTGTGAGTCTTTTCTTTTGAAGATGGGTTCCCGAGTTCCCTCCGTTGTTTCCTGGAGGATACAGGCTCTGGACGTGCGGTTATCTTGGCTGGCAGTCTTTAGTGTCTCCCCAGAGAGCGCTGCCCCTAGGACTAAGCCTCACGCTCCAGTGGTGGTCTCAGCATAGCAAGAGGAACAGACCCAGCTCCTCCCTTTGTAGATTCTCCACGCTGGTCTGTCACACAGAGCTCGGGTTGCAATCACTGCTCATCATCTGCAGAGGTGATGTGTCCACGAAGCCCCTGCAAGCGCAGAGTTAGGCTCTCTCCTAGGGAAATAGAAATACAGGGTTCAGTTCCTGCAAGCCTCGGGACACAGAGTTTTCATTAAGGGGTCAATATGTCTTGATCTTCTTTCATGGATGTTTCCTTTACGGACATCTCATTGAACGTGCGATGTTGATTCGTAAGCATTGAACTCACAGCACTATAACTCATGCCTGACAAAACTTACCCAACGCACATGCATGGTTTTTTTTTTTTTTCCGTGAGTCACATCACAGCCTTCTTGTGCTTAGAACACCAGACAGCGCTTCAGCACTATCCTTGCGGGCCATTGTAAACAGCAAACCCACCCTCAGAAATACCAAAATGCAAAAAAGTACATGAAAAGCACACTTGTTTACAATGCGAGAGCTGAAACAAGAAGGCACAACATTACCATGTGTCAACTCAGCCAGGGATGAGTGTGTGCAGTGATTCAGGTTTTTTTGCCACCCTGCACGCACGCACAGATGAGCCATGCCTATTGATTTTAGGGTTAGATACAATTTAGTGAGCACGGAGGTTCACAAATATAGAGTTTGCAAGCAGCGAGGATGGGTGTACCTTGAGGAAAAGGAAGAAGGACCTAGGGGGTTGGATTTCCACAGGGACTCAGCGCCAAAGGTACGAAGTTCCATGCATGTGAGTGTCCCAGGGAGTCGCAGGTGGTGACTGTGTTGGTGTGGCACGTGTGTCTTACTTTCTGTCCCGTGTTCTTGTTTGCATTCTCAATCCATGGAGGACCGAGCCTCTTGTTCCTCTGGCATCTCACCCAGAGGGGGCGCTTGGTAGATATTTGCTGCTGGGCTGATCTTGGTGCTGCTTTGGAGCAGAAGGAGCCGAGGGAGAGAATGAAATGAGACAAGGGACGTGCCCAGGACCCAAGGGGTACTTAACGTAAGGCTGCAGAGCTTTCGATTAATTAAGAAAAGACATGAAGAGGCAGCAGAAGGAAGTGAAGGAGGAGGCTGAGCAGCATGGCTGCAGGGAAGGAGATGGTGGGCGAGGCCGCCATGCTCTGGGGAAGGATTGCTCAGCGGTGGTTTTCTGTTTTCCCTGGACTTTCCTTCTTGAGGTCATGAGGCCACCCTTCCATGTGCACAGTCGCTGCTCTTCACCACACGGTCCTGAGACTGTGCAGGGCCGCTCCATCCACTGTGCAGAGGGAGCAGGGTCGGCAATGGGGCCGGGGCCACCAGCGGTCACTGGCCTGCAGGAGAGGCTTCAGCCCAGTTCAGTGATCAGCAGGGGAGAGGAGACCTTTTGGTCTTTAATGAGAGCTTAGTAAAGTGGAGAAAATTGAGAGAGCTTGCAAAACAAGAGGTGCTAGCTAGACGTGGTGATGCATACCTCTAACCCTAGTACTTGGGAGGCTGAGATAGGAGGACTGAAGGTTCAAGGCCAGCCTCAGCAACTTAGTGAGGCTCCCAGCAACTTTAGTGAGATTCTGTTTCAAAGTAAAAACATAAAGTAGGACTAAGGTGTATCTCAGAGGTAGAATGCTCCTAGGGTTCAATTCCCAGTACCAAAAAAAAAAAAAAAAAAAAAAAAAAAAAAGAAAAGAAAGAAATTGTGCTGTTCACACGATTTGGTGATAGCTGTTTGGTTTGGTTCAGCAGACATTGATTAAGCGTCTGCGTGTCCTTCTGCTGCAGCGGATGGACTCGTGGGCTGGGCAGGGAAGCGCTCTGGGCACGGAGGTCAGGGTCAGCTGCCCACAGACAGGAGAGTGAGTTTAATCCGTGAGTCAGGGAGAGGCGTGAAGGACTGTTATCAAGGGCTCGAGTGCTTGCCAGAAGCCATGTGCTTTTGTGTGGTGAGCTCTGTTGCCTGGAGATGATTCTGTTCCGCTGGGCCGCCCTCTCACGGCTTCTGCTGGGTGGCTCAACATCCAAGAGCGTCGGGTGCCACTGAGGTCACAGACATGAATAAGCTACAGGAAGCTTCAGCCCAGCACAGTCCAGCAGGGGAATAAGTCAAGTGGACGTCTCACTATGTAATTATAGTGTGTCTCCAGTGCTGTGTAATCACAAAGGAGGGAGAAACTGTTTCCTCTGTAAGGGCCGCTGGAGGCTTCATAAAGGAGGAGATGATTGACATGCTATTGACCCCCCCAATTGCCCTGACCCTTATCTTGCTATCTCTGTACTTTCCTCCCAGCTGCCCAAGCCAAAAATATAGGGGAGTTATCACCAAATCATCTCTATTATTCACCTCCTCACTTCCTATCTGTTACCAAGCTGCTTAGCTTCTGTCTCCAAAGTAGAGTTCAGCCCTATCCTTTTCATTTCTTATTCTCTGCACCACTGAAGCCCTGGGCACACCCACCTAACGCTGGGACTGTTGAAAGAGCCTCCTCGGTAGTTTCATATTCTATGTGCCTTCTTCTTCTACCAGTAGTTTTGCAGCATCCAGAGTAATCTTGCTGTTTCCAAAGCTCTTGCTGTTTCCCTGCTCCAAAATGTTTGTGGCTTCCTGTATTAGTCAGGGTTCAGCCAGTGAAATGATTTTAGGTCTTTCAAACAGGGAATGTTAATATAAGGATTTGGTTGCAGAGATGCACATAGAAGGTGGACAGTTGCCCAAGGCAGGAAGCCATGCTACTTTTCTGCTGAAGGGTCCCAAGCTCCAGAACCCAAAGCTACTCAGCCATGAGGTCCTGCCTGATGGTGGCTAGGACCTCAGAACGAGGGGCCGTTGGGGGAAGCTGTAATGACAAAGGGGACAGACGCTGCCATTGGATGGCGATGTCAGCCAGAGCCAAGAGGGAGCTGGAGAAGCACTCTGGTGTCTTCCTTCCATCTATCTCTTAGTTTCCACCAGGGCTTCCCAATTACCCAACCTCACCAAAGCCCATTGTCAAGAAGCCTGGGGGAGACTGAAGGGTGGAGACAGAACTGGCAGAGAGAAGGGCTATAGAAAAATGTTTGCTGATGGAACAGCTTCAGGTACTGCCTGAACTTTTCATGCAGACTGGGTTTGGCTCTTTGGTGGAACAGAAGACTGTTGAATTTGAGAGTTAGAAAGTGTCACAGCCCAGGAATCTGATCAGCAATTCCACCCCCCCCTTCTTTCTCTCTCTCTCTCTCTCTCTCTCTCTCTCTCTCTCTCTCTCTCTCTCTCTCTCTCTCTCTCTCTCGTGTGTGTGTGTGTGTGTGTGTGTGTGTGTGTGTGTGTGTGTGTGTATTGGCGGGACAAACTTCTAAGTGAATCAGAGGATCACCACAGAAAATGTAAAGCATAGGCAGTTTGGCACCACCAGAGTATCACCCCAGTGTTTTGATCTGTCATCAATGCATTTCAGGATCTGCATCAGTCTGTTTTCTTTGGCTGCAACAAAACACCTGAGGCTAGGTGATGTATAAAGAAAAGAGGTTTGTTTAGCTCACAGTCTTGGAAGCCAAAAGTTCAAGAATGGGGAGCCCCTCTTGGTATGGCCTTTGGTGAGGGCCTCCTTGGCAGTGTCACATCATCGTGAATGGCATCATAGTGGGAGCATGCCTGAGAGGGAGAGATCACATGACAAGACAGGAAGACAGAGAGTAGGGAGTGGCCAATTTGTCTCTTTTATAATAATTTTCTAGCAGGAACTAATCAGGGTCCTATGAGAATTACATTAATTCTTTCCAAGGGCGGTACCCCCACTGATGTAATTACCATGAACTAAATTCTGACTCTTTAAGGTCCCAACTGCCAACATTGCCATGCTGGGGACCAAGCTCCAGCATGTGACTCCTCAGGGAAGATACTCAAACCATATCCAAACCATGGCAGCTGCAGCCAGTCTCACCTCCTGCATTTCTCCACCTGCAATACTTTTCCTGACACTTGACTTAGACTTACTATCATCAGCATCCATGCCTCTGTAGGTATGACTTGCTTCACCCGAATCTTATCCATTCTTCAAGAACAGCCCAAACTCACCTTCTCCACGAAGCCTTACTAGTTTCCTCCAGCTCACAGAGATCTTTATTCCCTTCTCAGAAACACTAAAAGGCTTAAGGTTGCTTTGTCTACTTGGTGAGATCATAACTTTGCCAGAGAGGGAAAGTTGATTTTTCTAAAGATATTTTAGTCCCTTTTGGGGCAGGGAGTCTTTATGTTCCCCACAGATGCTACTACTGTGCAGGAACAGAGTAGATTCCCGACCAACATCTATTAAATAGCAATTTATGCAATTCTAAAGACCAAGCTCTAAGTGTTTTTTAAAAAGCACAAAAAAGAAGCAGCCAGCCAGGTAAAGACGTGCAGTCGATGATCAAGGAGCACCCCCCCCCCCAACAGTGCATTAGAAATAAGACAGATCAATGCAATCTTTGGAAGCAAATACGAGGCTGTGGCTCTTGGAGAGAAAAAAAAGGCTGTCTTTAATTAAGAGGAAGCTGGGGGGGAGGGGGGAGATGGTGGTGAGAAGAGAAAGGCCGAGGTGGGAGCAGGCTGAGAAAGCTTAGTATGAGGATATTGTGTGATGCTGGCAATTTTGAAATGTTGCTTTGAGCAATGAATAATAGATAACTGATGTGGTAGAAAATGTAGGGCTGGTGCTTCAGGGAGGTAAAGAGGAGCTGGTGAAGTGATAGGGAGTTAAATGTGGATATCTGTGTTGGAAGTTATAATGCCAGTCTGTTTACCAATCCAGAGGGTGCTGCTGAGTATGAATGGATTTTCTTTGTGAAGTGCCGAAGGCTTGTACAGCTGCAGGTGTTGTTTACATGCTTCATGTGCTTAAACACAGGCAGTGGGGGGAGGTTGCCTGGATTCAAATACCTCTACTAGTTACCAGTTGTGGGACCTTAGGAAAGTTACTAAGCCTTTCTGTGCCTCAGTCTTTGTTATCTATAAAGTGGGGTCCACAAGAATATCTTCCTTACAGTGTTGTCTTGAGGATTAAACAAGATGTAATATATGCAGAAGATTCAAGAGTGTCTAGCAGGTCGAAAGAGCTAATATAATGTTATTTATTATTATCATTAGTTTTCCTTGATGCTGTCTTCAAGGCTTTGAGGAAGAGACTGGATCTTTTCTATATCTTGTAGGTATATTTAATAGGATTCATGGATGATTAAATGTAGAGGATAAGAGAAAGATAAGAGTGAAGGATAGCTTGTAGAAAGATGGAGAGGCCCCTAATTGAGAAGTATAATGTGAAACAGGTTTGGTAGGGAGACGTGAGGAATTCTTATTTGAACATGTTGAATTGAGTTGTATGTTCAGGAACCCAGTGGAGAAGTCATGTGGATAGTTGGTTATATCCATCAGAAGTTGGAGAGAAAGATCTGTACTGAGATCTTTGCATTGACATTGACAACATATAGATGGTAAGTCATAAGACTGTTTGACATTATTGAGGGAGTTAAGTGTAGAGAGAGAAGAGAAGAGGACCAAAAGCCAAGTCTTGGGGCTTCCAACCTAAAGAAGTTAGGCAGAAGTAAAAGAGCCAGCAGAAGAAGTTGAGAAGTAATCCACACAGTAGAAAGAAAACCAGGAAGGTGTATTGTGGAAGCCAAATGAAGAATGTGTTTCAAGGAGTGTGTGTGTGTGTGTGTGTGTGTGTGTGTGTGTGTGTGTAATCAATTGAGTCAAATAATGTGACAAGTCAAGTGTATTAGTCACCTCTTGCTGTGTAACAAATCACTCTAAAACTTTATAGATTAAAACAACAAACATTTATTATTCCACAAAGTTTCTGAGGGTCAGTAATCTGGGAGCAGCTAAGGTGGCAGTGCTGATTCCAGACCTCTTGCAAGATTATAGTTAAGTTGTGATCTGAGGGCCACAGGTATCTGTGCTTAACCGGGACTGGAGGATCCTATCCCAAGCTCACTCCTGTGGTTCTTGGCAATCCTCAGTTATTTGCCATTGTAGGCTGAGTATCTTTGTGACATGGCAGCTAACTTCTTCCAGAGCAAGTGATGACAGAGAGAGAGAGACAGAGACAGAGAGAGAGGGGCACACACACACACACACACACACACACACACACACAGAGAGAGAGAGAGAGAGAGAGAGAGAGAGAGAGAGAGAGAGAGAGAGAGAGAGAATGAACATGAACCCAGGATGGAGGTCATAGTCATTTATAACCGAATTTTGGAAATGTCATGGTATCATCTCTGAATGCTCTTGGTTCGGTGTGGGAGAGGACTACACAAAAGTGTGAATACCAGGATCTGGCGGTCATCTTGGAAGCCTGCTCAGCAGGATAAGAAGAATCCATCATTGGGTTTGACAATGGGAAGGCATTGGTGACTTTACCCAAGCCAGTGGGGAGAAAAGTTTGATGCATGCTGGTGTAAGAAAGGATGAGGGGAGGAGAACTGAGATGACGGGTGTAGACAACTCTTCAGAAGAATTTGCTGCAGCAGGAAACTCTAGAAATAGCTTGCAAAGGAAGTGGTGTTTCTTAGATGAGAGAATAACAGTATGTTTGCATGACAATGAGAATAATCCAATGGAGTGTAGAAAATTGATGACAGAGAAGAGAAAGGTAATAGCTGGATGATTGTTCTTGAGTAGGAGAGAGCAGTGGGACTTAGTTTCAAGAAGGAAAGGTGGAGTTTAGATAGAGACATGCTCGGCTCATCTGTAGTAATAGCTGGGACACAGTCAAGGTGATGGGGTGAAGATGGTCATGGAAGGTTGTGGAGTTCTCTATCACTCCATTTTTCCTAGTGAAGTGAAGCAAGGTCATCAGCTGGGCTTGGAAGATGGTATCTATTTTAAAAAATAATGGCTTCAATATCTTTGATGATGATGATGGTGGTGGTGGTGGTGGTCGTGGTGATGTGTGTGTTACTGGCGATTGAACCCAGGTCATTCTACTTCCAAGCTGCACCCCAAGCCCTTTTTAATTTTTTTTTTTGTTTTGAAACGGGTTCTCACTAGGTTGTGGAAAGTCTTGCTACCTTGCTGAGGCTGTCCTTGAACCTGTTATCCTCCTGTCTCAGCCTCTCAAGTACTGGGATTACAGGTGTGCACTACCCTGCCTGGCTTGATGATTTTGATAATGGCAATAATAGTGAATAATTATGGCCTCCATTTGGGCAGTCTCCCCACCTTCTCCTTTTGCTTTTCATCAGAAGGTAGAACTTTTATTCTCCCGCTTGTACAGGTGGCAGGGCATCTGCAAAGTATGCTGCTTTTTGCAAAATAACAGACACATAGATCTGTTTAACCCAGAATAAATAGTTTATGCTAAAACAGATAAAATCGCCCACAACATTCTTACATAGACAAGAGGTATCAGATTGCAGGCATTTAAGAAAAAAAAGTTATAGGAGAGAAACCTTAAAATCGAGAGGATTCTTTCTATTGACTAATTTTTCTGCTGAGACTTGGAAGAAGACTAAGTCTTCTTATTTCAGGGGTAGAACACATTTGTCCAGCCTGTAGAAGGTGCCTGGTGTGAACCCCTCTGCAGGGAACATAGCAAGTTAAGTCGCTGGAACTAACTTGCAAACTGTGGTATCTACTTAGGAGAGTAGCTCAGATCCCTGAAGATAGCTGGTCTTTCTGCCTCCAGGTGAGGGAATTCTAGAGCTGACTCAACAGGCCTCACCAGTGGAAGGGTGCAGGGGCCTGGGGAAGTCTCTGGGTGTCTCTGGGAAGTTAAGAGCATCAGACCCACCCCAACGCCCTCCTGCTCCCCACAGGCCTCACAGTGCTGAATTCTCTCCTCTTACAAGGCCTCACTCCAATGAAAAGTGGATGGGGCTCTGTCCAGGACGCCTAAGAAGGCCAGCCTCCACCTGGGCCAGGTGCGTTAGTCTCCCCTTGAGGCCACGAGGAAGGCTCCAGGGAAATAACTTTTAAATAGCAGTGGTGCTTAGATGCTAGCTCCAGGACCTCGCATCCCTCTCCTCTCTGCTCATCTGCCCATCCTCCTGCTGGACGCCTCAGCCCTGAGACCTCCAGAGGCAGGTCTGGGTGTGGATAAGCCCTTCCCACTCCTGTCCTGCAGGCAGTGCCCATGGGTACTCTCCTGGCTTACCAAGCCCTCGCCCTGTTGGCTGCTGCCGAAAGTAACCCTGGAGATTTGGGAGGTTCTCCTAGCAACTGTACCAGAGCTAATGGCCACTTATGATAATAATAATAATAACAATAATAATAATAACAACAACAATAATAATAATTACTGGTGATTAATGTTACTGGCGATTGAACCCAGGTCATTCTACTTCCAAGCTGCACCCCAAGCCCTTTTTTAATTTTTCTGTTTTGAAACGGGTTCTCACTAGGTTGTAGAAAGTCTTGTTACCTTGCTGAGGCTGTCCTTGAACCTGTTATCCTCCTGTCTCAGCCTCTCAAGTACTGGGATTACAGGCATGCACCACCCTGCCTGGCTTGATGACTTTGATAATGGCAATAATGGTGAATAATTATGGCCTCCATTTGGGCAATCTCCCCTCCTTCTCCTTTTGCTTTTAATCAGAAGGTAGAACTTTTATTCTCCTGCTTTATACAGGTGGCATTACTATCACTACTTTGCACAAACAGATGCTCCTGAAACAGGAGCAAATCAATTAACCAGCCTGTTGCTAATGCGCTAATGCTGCCTTTTCAAGCAGGTGTCTGTCTCAGGGAAGCCACCTCTTCTTCCCATTTCCATTCAGGTCAGGCTTCTGGTGGAATCTACAGGCCACTAGAATTCCAAGTGGACTGACCCTTAACTTCTGTCTATTCTTTTTTTTTCTTTTTGGTACTGGAGATAGAACCCAGGGGCCTATTACCTCTGGGCTATGTACACCCTCAGACCCACTTTATATTTCATTTGGGAACAGAGTCTCACTAAGTTGCTGAGGCTGGCCACAAACCTGCAATCCTCCTGTCTCAGCCTCCCAAGTACTAGGGTTACAAGTGTGTGCCACCATGCCAGGCAACCTCTTGTCTATTCTGAGACCAGTTGCAAATAGAAATGGCTGTCATCTCTATGTCTCTGAAAACCCCAGGGGCTTTGCGCCATGCTGTGGCTGAGAGAAGGGGCTGCTTACTTCTCCTTCCTATCCAGAAAGTCTCCAAGTTCCAAGTGTGAGGACCAGCTCTTCTTTTCCACCCTGTTCCCTGAAAATTAGAAAAAGATGGTAAATCCTTAGATTATAATAACAGAGCTCATTCTTCCCTGAGCTTCGTAGCTTAGGAAGCGCTTTCTTACACTTTCTCTTCTTATTTAGTCCTCATGGCAAATCCATTGGAGGAAAGAACAATGGTCCTCATATTCCAGATAAGAAAACTGGGCTCAGAGAGGCTGGACATTAAGCTGGTAAGCGGCAAAACCAGCGCTAGAGGTAGGGGAAGAAGGGCAAGAGCCGGAGAGGGTGATTCAAAGCCAGGATGAACCCACGAGGGGTGCCCTGTGAAAGGAGGCTAGGGCTCCTGGAACCCCAGCAATATTCTGTCTGCCCCCCACCCCACCAGCCTGGGTCACCGCTCGCTGTGACAACTTTCCGTTCTATCTCACGTTCAGGAAGGACATCTGAGTCGTCTCCACAGACTTTTTGCTTCATTAAACAAAACAAGCATCTCTTTGGCATTGGCAACCCCATTCCTGAAAAATCAGCCTTTCAGCTTGATCAAAGGGCAAAAGGCAATAGGGAGCTGAAAGGAAACAGAACTTCCTCCTCCTTTCTGGATGGACCCGCTGTGCAGAAGGTCACTTCCAAAATCCCGTCTGCACTAGAAGGACACCGGCATCAGGGTTCATGTGTTCTCTCTGGCATGCCCCTGAGCCCCCGGGCTTGCTGTGTGCCCCCAATCCCTCCAGGATGCCCCTTGGTATTGTGACCTTTCTGCCCTTCTTCTCACATGGGAGTCGACTCTTCCCGAAATAACCTGAATCAAAAAGTAATGGCTTGCAGGAAAGTTACAATTAGCTTTTCACCACAGAGAAAGCCCATAGAGATGTTTTTAAAGTAAAAGAGGTGGAAGAAGAAAAAGAAGCAACCGAAAAATCTTGCGTCCCTGTGACTCAATTGCGAAGGCACTGAGTTATTTCAGGGAAGAGTTATTGTGACTTGTGGTATATTGATTTTTGGCTCTCTCTCGTTGTCTTTATTCTGATTACACACTCTTTTTCTAGATTGTCAGTGGTGGTCAGAGGTGAAGAAACTGCTTTTCTTCACAGTCCATTGATTTCTGTGTTGACACACATTGATTTCGGTTCAGAATGAGAAAGAACATCCTGATAGAGCTATCTGAAGTTGGAATCGCTGTAGGGAACAGTGAGGTCCCTGCCTACAGAGGTGTGCAAACAAAGACTGAATTACCATGTGGGGAAGGTTGTGCAGCTGACTCAAGCAATGGCTGGGAGGATAGCTCAGGTGATATTTAATGTCCTCTACCTCACATTCAGCACTGAACACCCGTCTCAGTCTGTTTTCTGTTGCTATAACAGCATGCCAGAGACCGGGTGATTTATGGAGAATAAACAGGTTTATTTTGGCTTATGGAACTGGAGGCTGAGAATTCCAAGAACACGGTGCCAGTATCTGCTTGGCTTCTGGTGCAGGTTTTGTGCTGCATCAACTCATGGGGGAAAGCAGAAGGGTGAGCAGGTGCCTGAGAAAGAGAGAAAACACGAGGGTCTGCCTTGCTTCTTAACAACCCACTCTCATGGTAACTAATCCAATCCCATGTGAATTAACTCCATCCTGTGAGAAAGGCATTAACCTATTCTGAAGGCTCCACATCCATGATCCAACCCCCTCCCACTTGGCTTACCTCCCTACCCTGTCCCATCCAGGACTTAAGGTTCTAACACCTGAACTTGAAGGGGGGTGAGGGCGGGACACACCATAGCAATACCTTAGATGACAGATCCACATTCTGCGGACCCTGAATATCAGCCAAGACACCATCTCACAAAGAGTGGTTGGTTAGCTGTGTCCCACATAGCGCTATGCTAGATGATTTTCATTGGTGAGGAATTTACTACTAAATATAGTAAAAATGCAAGATGCACATCGAAGCATGATTTCATGGGTCTCATTGCCTAGGGGGAAGCTAAGGTAATCAACGCCATGGTGACCCACATCAGAAGTGCAAAAAAATGACAGCCGAGGCCCTACAATGTGACTGTGAACATTTAAAGTCTTCATTTGTGAATCTCAGCCCTCGCGGTTCCAAAGAGTATAGAGGATAGCTGATTCCAGATCAGCAGTGTGGAATTTCATCTACCATTGGTTTTAACGTTTCACTATTCTTTTCAACGATACAGCATCGCGAAGCAGATTTGAATTTACACAGTCACAAAACTCAGGTTATAAAAATCTAGCTTTCATTGCTCCCAGAACATTGTTTGATTTTTGGGTCCCTGGCCGCTTTAGCGGAAAACAACTTGATCATTTCGAGATTCATATTTTTCCCTAGTTCTAGCTAAAGGTTTTCTGGTTAACTCCTGATTTATCATGCTCTTTTTAAGATATACAGTCAACTAATATTCTGCCTCCTGCTCCTTCTTTGCTAGGGCTGCTGTGGCCTGGTGTTGGAGTGGGGCATCTGGCTGCAGACTGGCCATGGCTGCAGGGTAGATGACCCTCCCTGTCTGTGGGCATCGGCACTCCCCCCCCCCCCCCCCCCCGCAATCAGCCACTGAAACTTTGGCATGCTTTGCCCGGCCTCGTGTCTCCCCATGTATAATACTGTCTCTTCCTTGTATAAACCTTGAGGCTCCTTTGTGACAGCTAGCAAGACCCCCATTCCCCTCTTTGGAGGCAGAGCTGTGTGCTGAAGACAGTCCATCTTCAGAGGTTCTTCTGTAGCACTTGGGGAACACAGGAGCTTTAGGGGTGAGGAGTAGCTATCTCTGGCCTCTCTCTCTGCCCTTCCCAGTCCTGCCTGGCCTCTGGTTACCTCGGAGCATGTTGAGCTCCTGTGGCTGAAGGCCCTTTGCAAGGCTGTGGCTGCCCAGGGCTCCAGAGAGGCAGCAGGCACACACTTAGCTGTACTGCTAATCACTGCCAAGAAGTTTCCCTGCCTCTTCCCTACTCCCCACCCCACAAAGAAGGAGAGTGGCATAATGCTTAAAAGTCTCCCATGGCCTCCCATGTCACTCAGAACAACAGGCACAGATCCTCCATGATCTGCACCCCCCTTCCCTCCAATTATGTTTCTGACTTCATCTCCTGCTACTCTGATTCCAGCCAAATTGGAATGTGCAAGGCATGCTCCCTCCCGGGGCCTCTGCATGGCCGCCTTTCTGTCTCCCAGGATAACTGACTTGCTCCCTCCTTTCATTCCTTCCAGTCTGCTCAAATGTCATCTTCTCAATGAGCCTACCCTGAGCGCACGATTTGAATTGCAACCCACCCCAGCGCCCACCCTCTCTGCCGGGCCGACTCCCACAGAACGCTCAGTTCTCAGCTTCAATGTCCCCTGCCCCAGGCAGCCCCCTCACTCCTCTGGAGGATCCCCCCCCCCCCAGCCGGGCACCTCATTCTTTTTTTCTCATTGAGCACGACACGGTGTCATGTCGGAATCTGGTAAGTGGTTTGTGCTTAGCCCGGGTGCCCAGCACAATGCTTGACATGTATTAGGTGCTCGTTATAAATGTATTGAATACGCAGATAATTGGATGAATGAGTGAAAGACTCAATTCACTTAGAAAAAAAAAAAGCTTAAAGATTGTTGAGGAGATTAGCTAGCAAGGCTTGTAAATCCTGCAGCATGGTGCTTGGCTCAAAAAGAGGTAGTTTATAATTTATATGATAAGGGCAGGCTTCTTGCCACAGAACTTCCATATTGCCTATAATTCCAAGAATCACAGTGAAAATTACACTGATTCTTTTTATATAGGAAAAAATAAAGCTGAAATGCTTGAGCGGTATGTAGTTAGAGGAAGTGGCTGCCCTGCAGTTTTGTAGCAAGTCTTCCTCACGTTGACGAGCAGAGGCCCCTTCCTAGCCTCATCTCTCCGAATCACACTGCCTAGCTGTCAAGAAGCCCGGGAACTAGCCGGGCGTGGTGGCGCACGCTTGTAATCCCAGCATTCGGGAGGCTGAGACCGGAGGATCCGGGTTCGCGGCCAGCCTCAGCTACCTAGTGAGGCACTCCGCAACTTAGTGAGACTCGGTTTCAAAATAAAGAATAAAAAATGGGGCTGGGGGTGTAGCTCGGAGGTAGAATGCCCCTGAGTTCAATCCCCAGT
>PVLC010011648.1:0-46457 GCA_004027655.1 Graphiurus murinus | reverse complement strand
AGAAATACACCCTATTTGAACCTCTGTCTAGTTTCCCATTAAGACGGTGTTTTAAAAAGTCAGGCGTGAAAAAAAAAAAAAAAAAAAAAAAAGTCAGGCGTGTGGCGCACGCTTGTAATCCCAGCATTTGGGAGGCTGAGACTGGAGGATCCGGGTTCAAGACCAGCCTCAGCTACCCAGTGAGGCACTCTGAAACTTAGTGAGACTCGGTTTCAAAATAAAGAATAAAAAATAGGGCTGGGGGTGTAGCTCGGAGGTAGAATGCCTCTGAGTTCAATCCCCAGTACCACAAAAAAAAAAAAAAAAAAAGATGGTGATATATATATACATTTTTTTTTTTCTGTCTTCATCAGCAACTTGCCGGGAAGAATTTTTCGAAGGTGGCTGAGTGACTCAGAAAATCAAGGGCTGCCTGTTTTCTCTCTCACGTATAGAAGCTAGGAAGCTAGAGAAAAAGGAAACAAAAGGGAAACCAGGCATGGTGGCGCACGCCTGTAATCCTGGTGCTTGGGAGGCTGAGACAGGAGGGTCACAGGTTCTAGGCCAGCCTCAGCAAGTAGTGAGACTCTCAGCAACCTTGCGAGACCTTGTTTCAAAACAAAAATTAAAAAGGGCTGGGGGTGTAGCTCAGAGGTAGAATGTGCCTGGATTCAATCTCCAGTATCAAAAGAAAAAAGAAAAAGAGAAAGAAAGAAAGAAGAAAAGGGAGAAGGGACCTCATGAAAATGGAGAGACCAGTAGAGTGGGGTAAAAGGACCAGGAGAGGAGAGAAAGGGGATATTTTGGGAAAAACCAGACCAAAATAATGTTGTGTGCATAATAACTATCATTTATCGTAATAACTATTTACATGCACCAATTAAAAAAATAAAGCGGCTGACTGAAGGAGGTATACACCTTGGTATTCTGCCAGCTTTGGTTTGACAGAAGAACCGTGCCTTTCTGATGGACCCACGTCAGTTTCAGGCGCTGTTGCCCTAGAAGCATTTTCCCTCCAGATAACCCAATATTTTTAAGCCAATTGCATGAATTTTTAATTTCAGATACCATATATTTTTTGTTTGTTTCTAGAATTTCTCCTTTTTAAAAATTTTTTAATTTATCTCTCTGCTGCAATTTCCTCCCTGTTCTCTCTTGATGAAGCCCCGGGCTCTGAGTTTCGTCGCTGCCTTGGTCAGATTCAAGTCATAATCGCTTTGGGGGTCCCCCTTTAGCAGTACTGAGGATCTGAACACTGGGAATACCCTCCTTTTTTGTGGTATTGGGGATTGAACCCGGAGACATTCTACCTCCAACTACATCCTCAGCCCCATTTTTTTATTCTTTATTTTGAAATGGTCTCCCTAAGTTGTGGAGGGCCTCTCTAAGTAGCTGACACTGGCCGTGAACCCGAGATCCTCCTGTCTCAGCCTCCTGAGTACTGGGATTACAAGCGTGCGCCACCACGCCCGGCTGGGAATACTCTTGATTTCCTCCAATTCTGCAGTCAGTGCCAGCTGGTTGGGTACCTGGGAGTTCGCTTTGCTCTCTTTTCCTTTGGCTCTCCCTTCCTGGGGAGACCCCACTCCGGCAGCGCGCTCAATTACAGCTCAGAGTATTTTTCGGGGATTCCTCTGGGCTCGCGGGGGCTTCTCTCAGATCACCACGGAAGTGCGGCTGGCAGAGGCTGAGGCTGCCTCGGGGGCTTTCTTTCTACCTTCCTGCCCGATCCCCAGCCTTTGGAAGACGCTGTCTTGCAGTCTCTGGAGGCTTGGAGGATGAGGCAGGAATGTCTTCCAGCTCTCCAGCCCCTAGCTTAGGAGGCTCTTGCTGAAGTCGGGGTGTACCTCTCGGCCCTCTAGCCGTGCCCTAACCTCTAGCTGCTGCCTCGCCCTGGGCTCAGGCTCTGGACGCCTTGCCGGGTACCCTCGGGTCTCTCAAGTCGCCTCTGCTTCTGGGCTACAGCCTCACGCACTCGGTGACGGCCCATGGGGAGGGCTGCAGGTGCCGACGGGCCCTGGGGCTCCAGCTCCGTGAGATTCCAACCCAACCTCATAAGGCACCAATCAGGCCCGGCGTGGTGAAGCACGCTTGTCATCCCAGGACTCGGGAGGCTGAGACCAGAGAATCCAGGTTCACTGCCAGCCTCAGCTACTTAGTGAGGCCCTCCACAACTTAGTGAGACCCGGTTTCAAAATAAAGAAGAAAAAATGGAGGTGTAGCTCGGAGGTAGAATGCCCCTGGGTTCTATCCTCAGTACCACACACACACACACACACACACACACACACACACAAATAATAATAATAATAACAATAACAACAATAATTATAATAATAATGTACAAATCAAAGTAAGAAAGAAAAATTGTCAGGTGAGCTCACAGGTAGCTAAAATTGAGTAAAAGTTTGACTAGT
Source organism: Graphiurus murinus (assembly GCA_004027655.1). Lineage (NCBI taxonomy): Eukaryota > Metazoa > Chordata > Mammalia > Rodentia > Gliridae > Graphiurus > Graphiurus murinus. Next base: position 44,061 of record PVLC010011648.1, on the reverse strand, counting down.
TCCTCTGTCTCTATGGCAGATTCTAACTTTTCACTACCAGGCATGAAAGGTTATCAAGCCTGGAAGGACTCTCTGGCAACGACTTGGCGTTCTTGCCTGTTTCAGGGACTTTCTTGTGAAAGAGCAGGTGGCTCAGAAGGGCGAATCCAGCCGGTGGGTCCAAGCTACAGGGGGTCATCTGAGTTCAACCCACAGAGGGACGTCCTCACAGTCAGAGCTGTTTTACCAAGCAGTGAGCGGACATCTCCCGCCCTGCTCCTGGCCGGTTCCGACCCTGACGAGCCACAGTCTATCGAGGTGGTCAGATACCCATCACATGACCACACTTACGTCAATGAATATTGGAAAGTAATCAATGAGGTCTCAAACCCCGACCTCTGGGAGGGAGGGTTCATGCTTCTCCAGGGGCTATCCTAAGAGACTTTTGGTCTCTTCCGGTTGAAATGTGAGGCAGTGGGAACAAAGAGAAGACATTTTTCCTTGGAGGGCAAAGCGAATTTCAAATCTGTGGGATTTGTAAGGTGGGCTTTTTAAAATGTCACAGTAGGCCGGACGTGGTGGTGCATACCTATAATCCTGGTACTTGGGAGGCGGAGGTAGGAGGATGGCAGGTTCGAGGCCAGCCTCGGCAACTTAGTGAGACCCTTGGCTACCTAGTCAGAACCTGTTTCAAAATAAAAAATAAAATGAGGCTGGAGGTGTAGCTCAGAGGTAGAATGCCCCTGGGTTTAATCCCCAGTACCAAAAAAAAAAATTTTTTTTCACAGTAAATCGCTATAACTACACAGTTGGTGTTGATTTCTTGCTCGGACAGAGGATATCATTGAACACATGTGACTTCAGTAACTTGAGAACCTAAGAATTCGAAATCAGCTGGAGAGAAGCAAAGATATTCTAAAAATCAGTTAATTTTCTGAGAAGTTTCCCACTGGAGATTGGAGACTTTTTTTTTTTTTTTCAACTCTTTTTTTTTGCCCAAGAAAATAACCAGGAAAGAAATCAGAAAAACTCTTTTTTCAGATTTCCCAATGTCTAAATATATCAATATACAAAACGTGGTAATTTTATGAAACACGTTATACATAATGCATGTTTTGTTCCTAAACTAACAGCATGACTTTATATCTGGAAAGGGCACTAAAAATAAGCTTTGCGTGTATTTCAATCTCTTGCCCCTAAGTTTTCTTTGAAGAAAAAAAAAATTTTTTTTTTCTTTTTTATTCCATGGCTTAGAATTTCTGAAAAATATATGTATCTGGTCTGTCCCTTTGTTCTTTTTTTTTTTTTTTTTTTTTTTGCGGTTCTGGGGATTGAACTCAGGGGCATTCTACCTCCGAGCTACACCCCCAGCCCTATTTTTTACTCTTTATTTTGAAACCGGGTCTCACTAAGTTGCGGAGTGCCTCACTAGGTAGCTGAGGCTGGCCGCGAACCCGGATCCTCCGGTCTCAGCCTCCCGAATGCTGGGATTACAAGCATGCACCACCACGCCCGGCTCTGTTCCTTTGTTCTTTTTTTTTTTTTGTGGCACTGGGGATTGAACTCAGGGGCATTCTACCTCCGAGCTATACCCCCAGCCCTATTTTTTTTTATTCTTTATTTTGAAACCGAGTCTCACTAAGTTGCGGAGTGCCTCACTAGGTAGCTGAGGCTGGCCATGAACCCGGATCCTCCGGTCTCAGCCTCCCGAATGCTGGGATTACAAGCGTGCGCCACCACGCCCAGCTTTATTCCTTTGTTCTTTCTGCCTGATAGTTTGTGTTCTATTCCTGTAAAGTTCCAGGGTATGAAATAAACTGATGTGGGTTTGTTTGTTTGTTTTGTTTTGTTTTTGGACCAGGGATTGAATCCAGGGGCATTCTATCTCCGAGCTACATCCCCCCAGCCTTTTTGTTTGTTTATTTTTTGAAACAGGGTCTCATTAGGTTACTGAGAGTCTTGCTGAGACTGGCCTTGAACCTGGGATTCTCTGGTCTTGGCCTCCGAAGGACTGGGGTTACAGGTGCACACCACCGTGCCCAGCTTAAACTGTTCTCTTAGTCTAGCTGATACGCAAGGCTTAACTCTCTGTCACCGTCACACATTACCCAAGGGCGGTCCAGAGGGTGGAGTGTGAAGGTGAGTGTTCAGCCGATGGTTTTAGCCAAGGCAGGCCGCCTCATTTCTTCCTGGCTTTAGTCCCCGTGGGGCCTGCCAGGTCCACTGACTTGCAGCAAGCTTATCCACAGGGCTAAAGCACCAGGCAGCTAGAGTAATCTGTCTTCATGACATCCCCGGAGCGCTCAGGCGGAAAGGCTGGGTGCATCCTGAGGCCCTGGCAGGAGGACCGGCTTGGAGTTGGACAGAGCGGTTGCGATCCAAGAGTTTTGGGCTCCGCACTAGTTTTGTGGGGCTGTGGGGGAGTCATTGGCCCTCTCTGAGGCGTCCCCCGCTTACCGAGAGGCAGAGACGGGAGCAAGTCTCCATGGTCCCCACAGGCTTCCAATTCTACAGATCTCTATCTTGACCGCGTATGAAAACAAGAAGGTCAGAGGAGTGATGTTAAATTGAAAAAAAAAAAAAAAAGGGAGAGGGAGTGTTCCTAGGTTCTGAGCAGCACCGCAAGGTTGTGGATACACGTGTATTTTGCTGGACACTCTGTTTCCTCTGGGAAGGAGTGAAAATCAATCTGGGCTGAGGGAAGGGGAGATGTTTTTCGGGTGCCCAAATCGAGGGTTCCGTAGCAGTAGTCATTTCAACGCCTGCTTTGGGCTGTGTCACCTGCATGTCCTTGGGGAGCAGAGCTGGATGAAGAATGGCTTCTCTGTTTCTGGGGCTGCTCTGCTGGCTTATTTCCCTCCAGAGCCCTCCCGGGAATGCCTGGCTTGCCTTCTCCTCAGCCAGCTTGACACTGGCTCTGAGCTGCGCCTGACGGCTGGGGTCCTGCCTGGACGCTCTCCCCGAGGTGGTGGTGGTGAGCTGAGAGATGGTGGCATCTGTGTCCTAGTGGTCCAAGAGTCCACGGGGTTCCTTTGCCTCTTTGGAAGCGGCTCCCGGCCCAGGATTGCCAAGAGCCTGCCGGCATCCGGCCCTGTTTTGACTCTGGCCTCCTTGGCAGAGCAGAGAGGCGGAGATACACATCTGAATTTAGGAGTGCACCATGCTGATTCAAAACTTAAGCTGGGCCCTGGAACTAACCTGCGTCTATCTATAAAATGTTGACTGGCTTGCTGTCAACAAACGCGCTCTTCCCAAAATGACTAATCTCCACCCAACCACACGATTTCCTTTCTTACCGCCCACATTCTAACACCACAAGGGCGGTTCTATTTATTGTCAATAAGACAGTGCTCAGATTTCTTAGACCTGAAAATGAAAATAAATGCCTTTAGTTTCTATATGAAGTCACGTTGAGTTATTGTGCACGCAGAAAGCAATTCTGAAAAATTGGAAATAACCTAAACTTCCATCCGCGGGGCATTGGTTTAAAGATGCGAGGTAATTCGTAAGTGAAACACAAAGCAGAATTTAAAACGATGACCTAGTTGAATCTTTGAAAATCAGCGTGGAATAGATGGTCCCGTGTTTGTGAAAATAAAAAGTACATCCGCATAAGTGATAAACATTTTTCAGAGTCTGTAGGAGAGGACTTACCTGAACATTCACAGTGGAGAGATTGAAAAAAGGAATTTCTGGGGTTCTGGGGACCTTAATATTTCCACTTCGTTGTCTATGAGACAGAGAAGTTGCACCTTCTCCATGTAGGTGGAAAATACTGACCTCCTGGTCATCCCGATTTCTAATCCTCTGTAGTTACCCATGTCTGAAAAAATTAGAACAGTGACCAGCTATGAGTGTTAAGAGTTATAGATGATTGCTTTTTTTCTAAAACTGCCTCTGTGATAAAACAGTAAAAATAGGAAGAATGCGGTTTGGGAGAACTTGCTTTGCTGGGATGTTTCAGTTGAAACGATTTGAACTTCACTTCCAGTTCACACTGCTAACTCTTTTTTTTGTTTGTTTGTTTGATAGTACAGGGGCTTGAACCCAGGGGCATTCTACCTCTGAGCTACACCCTCAGTCCTATTTTATTTTTTATTTTGAAGCAGGGTCTCACTAGGTTGATGAGAACCTCACTACTTGCTGAGGCTGTCCTCCAACCTGCGATCCTCCTGTCTCGGCCTCCCAAGTACTGGGATTACAGGTGTGCACCACCACACCTGGCTTTCAACTGCTGAATCTGCTTCATCCCTTCTTTCCCTTCAAGTTCTTCACCCGAAGTTACATGGCGCGATTGTGTCCCTTTTTGGTTAATGGAGCTGTCTTGGCACACTTTAGGTTGGACCAAGCTTCCTAAAATAAAAGTTCCTTCTCCATTTAGGTGGATAATACTGGCCTCCTGGCATCTCGGAAGCGCTGTAACGGCACACACATTATCTGGGGACCAAAGAAGAAAGCCAGAAGTTGTCAGAGGAGGAAGAATTGGTTGATATGTGGAGATGTAACCTTCACTGAGCAGATCAGAATTACTTTCCTCAATTCTTCCTAGCGTTCTGAGGAGTAAGGCACCAGCATGCTTGTTAGGACCTGGTGGTGGGCGGAGTGTGCTTCCTGCCCCGTAATTTGGGGTTTGGTCAAAGAGAATAGGAGTGGATGCGGCATGACAGAGTCCAAGCCTCTGCAAAAGCCTGTGCAAAAGCCTGATCTTCACGCATCCCTCATCTATCAAGGGAAGACTGTCCCCAGAGGCAGCTGCCACTCATTCAGCCGGGGCCCCAGGACTGACACACAGACCTGTGGCCCAACCCGCCAGCTAGAGTCCAGAGCAGCTGGTCCGCAGCCTGGCTCGGCCGAGATCAGCTGCACCCTGGTGGATCTTGCAAACAGCGAGACTAAATCTTTGTCTTAAGCTACTGAGTTTTGATGCAATTTATTTAGTCCACTTTATTGGGGACAGACACACCGGGCCAAGTCTGTTGAGGAGACTTCCGAGGTCCCTGCTGGCTAGGAAGAGATTCGTGGCCGCTGGTGTAGGAAAATGCTACCTGCCAAGTTATTGGCAAGGACCAGGGAAGGAATGCTGATCAAGCTCACTTCCGACCCTTGCTAGCCAGCTGCCGCTGATTTTTTTTTTTTTTTGCGGTACTGGGGATTGAACTCAGGGGCATTCTACCTTCGAGCTATACCCCCAGCCCTATTTTTTATTCTTTTTTTGAAACAGGGTCTCACTAAGTTGCGGAGGGCCTCACTAGATAGCTGAGGCTGGCCTTGAACCCGGATCCTCTGATCTCAGCCTCCCAAATGCTGGGATTACAAGCGTGCGCCACCACGCCTGGCTTGCTGCCGATTTTTGATCCAGGACAAATGTAGCTGTTCCCACCCGATTATACATGCATCCCAGCCTTGTGTGTGCTCCTTGAATTAAGCATTACATTACCAACATTGGCTGGGCATGGTGGCACACGCTTATAATCCCAGCGCTTGCAAGGCTGAGACAGGAGGATCGCAGGTTTGAGGACAGCCTCAACAAGTAGTGAGACGCTCATCAACTGAGTGAGACCCTGCTTCCAAATGAAAAATAAATAAAAGTGCTGGAGATGGAGCTCGGAGGTAGAATGCTCCTTGGTTCAATCCCCAGTACCACACACACACACACACACACACACACACACACACACACACACACACAAATTATCAACACCAGCTCGAGGTCCACAGTAACTCAGTCCACCGCCTGACCAACGGGAAAGTCATTCTGAATGGCTCAGAAGCCAGCAAGTGCCGCCCACACCACCGACTCTGGATTTTCTGTCAATCCTACTTTTTTTCTTGAGCTCTCTTTCCTCCCGTTATATATGGGCTCTACTCCTGGCGTGACATCCAGCAGGCTGCTGGCCAAGGTCATGGTGGAGAGCGGCAGCAGCACGGTCATAGGATGGCCGGGACGCTGGGTGCATTTCAGTTTCTGCCCAAAGACCTCGGCGTCCGGGGAGTGTCCTCGAAGCCGGGGTGGCGCTCCGATTCCCGCATGCGCGTTGTGTCCAGATTCACCTTTTCCCTTCGGGCGGGCGCTTGGCAGGAAAGGCACAGCTCCTCTCTTGGACGCCGCCTCCCTCTCCAGTTTCCATCGTTAAAGCTCATTACGTGGCTAGAGCACAGCCCCGGGGTGGCACTCCTGAGAAACACAGAGATGTCGTGCGACATCTTCCCTGTGACTAAAGGGGGAAACGAGGTCCAGGCCAGGCCTCAACGCTGAGTGGACAGAGCCCGGCCCTCCACCGCCGGGCAGTGGTACCAGAGAGGACTTCGCCTTTCCTGTCCTTTCTTTCTTTCTTTTTTTTTTTTTTTTTTGAAGCACTGGGGATTGAACCCAGGAGCATTCTACCTCCGGACTATACCCCCAGCCTGATTTTTAATTCTTTATTTTGAAACAGGGTCTCACTAATTTGCAGAGTGCCTCACTAAGTAGCTGAGGGTGGCTGTGAACCCAGATCCTCCTGTCTCAGCCTCCCAAATGCTGGGATTACAAGCGTGCGCCACCACGCCCAGCCTTTCCTGTTCTGTCTCTGTCCTGTCTGTGCAGGATGCTCCTTGAAAGTTGACTTGCTCGTGGGCTGATTATGTAAATCAGTAAACTTTTGAAAATCATAAAAATTGTCAGTACAGGCCGCTTAGAAAATATATACAAACGTTCAAAGAAGACATTGAAATCACCTGCGAGCTGGGCATGATGGCACACGCTTGTTATCCCAGGACTTGGGAGGCTGAGACAGGAGGATTGTAAGTTCACGGCCAGCCTCCGCAACTTAGTGAGGCCCTATTTCAAAATAAAGAATAAAAATAGGGCTGGGGGTGTAACTCAGAGGTAGAATGCTCCTGGGTTCAATCCCCAGTACCGGAAAAAAATAAATAAATAAAAATAAATAAAATCACCTGCAGTCCCACAGCCCGGATGTGATTTCTGCTGACCTCACAAAGAATTTGGTGTTCAGCATACAGAGTTCATTTAAGTATTTATGAAATCATTCTTTTTTCTTGTCGCTTCACATTCTTTGAATTACTGGAAACTTATTGAAAAAATATCTTTTGAATTACTAAAAAGCAATCAGCCATGAGCTATTTAGCTTTCCCAACTGTTGACAGGTGTTTACTTTTCCTTCAGTTTTTGCTATCGTAGATGATGTTGTGATAATTCTTTCCTTAGAGTCCGTTCCTAAAAGGGGGGTAGGACTTATTTTTAAGAGCCCTTATATTTCGTAGAGAGATGGGTGTATCACATACTGCTATTAGTATATAAGGAATGAAAGCTTTTTGATCAGTACTATGAAGATTGTTAAACAGTTTGTGTGTGTGTGTGTGTGTGTGTGTGTGTGTGTGTGTGTGTGTGATTAAACCCAGGGCATTCTACCTTTAAGCTGTACCCCCAACACTTTATTTTTTTCGTTTTGAAACAGGGTCTCACTAGGTTGCTGAGAGTCTTGCTAAGTTGCTGAGACTGGCCTTGAACCTGTGACTCTCCTGCTCAGCCTCCTAAGTACTGGAAATACAGGCATGAACCATACCTTTTTTAATCTATAAAATTATTTATATTTTGGAAAAAGTTGAATATGACCAAAAATCTATGCTCAAAATTTTCTTTGCAACTTTTTCTTAAGGTAAAAGATTAAAAAAAAATGCCTTGTGTTAGGAGACTAGTTAAATAAATTATGATTTATTCTGGTTGAAAGTGATACTTGTGAGAGTTTTTAAATAATGAGAATTGTTGACTATAAATGTAAAACATGGATACAAAAGTGTATGGATAGCGTATAGTAAGTGCTTAGGAAAGGCTGTTACCTAATATCAGTACCTATCAAGGCATGATGATATTAAGTGATTTCCCCCCTCTTCTCCAGCCTTTTATATTATCTTATTTATTTATTTACGGTACTGGGGATTGAACCCAGGGGCATTCTATCTCTGACCTACTCATTCTATCTCAGCCCAATTTTTTATTCTTTATTTTGAAACAGGGTCTCACTAAGTTGCTGAGGGCCTCACTGAGTAGCTGAGGCTGGCCTAGAACCTGGATCCTCTTGTCTCAGCTTCCCAAGTACTGGGATTACAGGCATGTGCCACCATGCCTGAGTAAATACATTATTTTTATAACTGGGAAAAACTTTGCTGTTCTTTTTTTTTTTTTGCGGTACTGGGGATTGAACTCAGGGGCGTTCTACCTCTGAGCTACACCCCCAGCCCTATTTTTTATTCTTTATTTTGAAACCGAGTCTCACTAAGTTGTGGAGTGCCTCACTAGGTAGCTGAGGCTGGCCGCGAACCCGGATCCTCCGGTCTCAGCCTCCCAAATGCTGGGATTACAAGCGTGCGCCACCACGCCCGGCTCTCTCTCTCTCTCTCTTTTTTTTTTTTTTAACAGACAGGGTCTTGCTAAGTTGCTGAGGGCCTCACTATGTTGCTGAGGCTGGCTGTGAACCTGTGATCCTCCTGGCTTTGGATAACCCAAAGTCATGGAGATTCACTCCTGTGTTTTCTTCTAAAAGTCGTCTAGCTTTTGCTCTTACAGTTGGGTCTCTGACCTATTTTGAGTCTGGGTGTGTGGTGCAAGGGTGGGGCCGCCACACGCTGAATTGAGTCCCTTCCAAACTCTCATGTTGGAACTTGGATAAGCCTCGATGTGTCTGAATCTGGAGAAAGGGTCTTTAGGAAATAGTTAGGGCTCAGTGACGTCATCGGGGTGAGGCCCCAACCTCATAAAAAGAGGGAACTCTGACACACACACACACACACACACACACTCTTTCTCTCTCTCTCCCTCCTCCGCCCTGTAAGACACAGCTGGGAGGTGGCAGTGTGCAAGCCCACTTTGCTGGCACCCTGACCTCAGACTCCCAGCCTCCAGAACTGGGAGAAAACAAGCGTGTGTTGCTGAAGCCCCAACTCTGTGGTGTTCCGTCGGGGCGGCCTGGGCTGGGGACGCAGGGGCGCTCCCTCCTTTGCCCCCGGCCACCCAGCGTCCAAGCCTCCTTTGCTGAAAGAACTCCTTTCCCACGGAATTGTCTTGGCTCCCGTTCCCGTTAAACTAGCTCAGAACTGAGAATGGAATCTGCCCAAATCGCCTCAGCGAGCAGAGGAGGAACCAAGAAATAAATAACACCGCTCCCCTCCCTTGCTGGTAAGCAGATCAGGACATTCTAGGATTCTGATACCAAGCTTTGTCTATGGGAAGCATGAACTTTGCAATCTCTCTCTCTTGAAGTGTGAACTTCAGAATCTCTCTCTCTCTTTTTTTTTTTTGTTACTGAGGATGAAACCCAGGGCCTTCTACCTCTGGGCTACACCTCCAGACCTATTTTATTTTGTTTTTTGTAAACAGAGTTTTGCTAAATTGCTGAGGGTCTCCCTAAGTGGCTGAGACTGTCCTCCAATCTGTGATCCTCCTGTCTCAGCCTCCCAAGTACTAGGATTACAAGCGTGTGCCACCACGCCCGGCCCTCTCTCCCTTTCAATGTTGGTTTGGAGCAGCAGCAATTAAACTCGGCCACGAGGTGTGAAGGAAGAGAACTAGATAGACAGACCTTTATTTATTTGATTGGGATTTATATTTATTTATTTATTTATTTGCGGTACTGGGGATTGAACTCAGGGGCATTCTACCTCTGAGCTATATCCCTAGCCCTATTTTTTATTCTTTATTTTGAAACAGGGTCTCACTAAGTTTCGGAGGGCCTCACTAGGTAGCTGAGGCTGGCTGCGAACCCGGATCCTCCAATCTCAGTCTCCCAAATACTGGGATTACAAGTGTGAGCCATCATGCCTGGCTCTTGATTGGGATTTAGACTTCTGTAAAATCCATAGGTTTATAACTAAAATTGTTACTAAACATGACTTCACTAATATGCATATACTCTTTCAATCTCTCCTCATGGTAGCACCCGCAGACCCCCAGGACCCCCGGAACACACTTTACTCCCAGTACTTGGGAGGCTGAGACAGGAGGATCGAAGGTTCTAGGCCAATTTCAGCTACTTAGTGAGGCCCTCCGCAACTTAGTGAGACCCTGTTTCAAAATAAAGAATGAAGCCAGGTGTGATGGCACATGCTTGTAATCCCAGCATTCGGGAGGCTGAGACTGGAGGATCCGGGTTCACAGCCAGCCTCAGCTACCTAGTGAGGCACTCCACAACTTAGTGAGACTCGGTTTCAAAATAAAGAATAAAAAATAGGGCTGGGGGTATAGCTCGGAGGTAGAATGCCCCAGAGTTCAATCCCCTGTACCGCAAAACAAACAAAAAAACAAAACAAAATAAAGAATGAAAAATAGGGCTGGGGGTGTAGCTCAGAGGTAGAATGCCCCTAGGTTCCATCCCTAGTACAACACACACACACACACACACACACACACACACACACACACAGAAAGGGAGAAAGAGAGGGAAAAAAAGTAACCACATAAAAACCCTTTCTGCTCCCTGAAGCACACAATGCGTTCATTGACAGGAGAACAAGTCAGTTCAACTGCCTGGTCTACCTAGCTGCTGGGAAAATCCAAGCCTCCTAGGAACCCGAGGCTGGGGAACGGTGTGATCACTCTGAGAGCTCGCCTTTGTTTCTGATGACCCTGGCGCGCACAGAGCTGGAGTTGCCTGGGGCGAGGGAGGGGGGGATGAAGCCAAAAGTCAGGCCGGGCTAAGCTACCGCTGATGCTGTCTGCAGCCTGGGAAGACCCAGAAGTCGTGGCACCGAGACTCCCCCGTGAGGGCCACACGCTTCTCTCTGCCCGCCGGCTCCCAAGGGCGCCAGAGAGGGGGAAACTGGGCTCTGCCACCCTCTACTCTTTAGGTTGGCTAGAAGGACAAGAACGGGAACTGGCAGGGCTGACGCTTCTGTGCAGACAGCAAGGAGCACCTCAGCCAGGTGCCCCAGCGGGAGGGCCAGGTTTTTTTTTTTTTTTTTTTTTTTTTTTTGGTACTGGGGATGGAATTCAGGGGCATTCTACCTCTGAGCCACACCTCCAGCCCTGTTTTATTCTTTATTTTGAAACAGAGTCTTTCCGGGCGTGGTGGCGCACGCTTGTAATCCCAGCATTCGGGAGACTGAGACCAGAGGATCCGGATTCGAGGCCAGCCTCAGCTACCTAGTGAGGCATTCTGCAACGTAGTGAGACCCTGTTTCAAAATAAAGAATTAAAAAATAGGGCTGGGGGTATAGCTCAGAGGTAGAATGCTCCTGAGTTCAATTCCCAGGACCACCAAAAAAAAAAAAAAAAAAAAAAAAAAAAAAGAAACAGAGTCTCACTAAGTTGCAGAGGGCCTCACTAAGTAGCTGCCCTCTTTTCCAGTGTAGATTTTTAGATGTTACACGCATTGGTATCTTCAGGAAGGAAAGGAAGGACACAGCGGGGCCACCCTGATGAAGTCTGTTGCTCTCCTTTTTTGTGTGTGTGTGTGATACTGGGGATTGAACCCAGGGGCGTTCTATCTCTGAGCTCCACCCCCAGCCCTATTTTTTATTCTTTATTTTGAAACAGGGTCTCACTAAGTTGCGGAGTGCCTCACTAGGTAGCTGAGGCTGGCCGAGAACCTGCGATCCTCCTGTCTCAGCCTCCCAAGTACTGGGATTACAAGCGTGTGCCACCACACCTGGCTGTCTTCCCGTCTTTACGGTGGGAGAAGTCTTGCCTAAATCTGTACTCCATCAGCTACTTTCCCGAATTGTCAGCTGTTAGAGTTTCCATGCAGAGTATCCCCCAGAAAAGCTCACGTGTCCACAACACAGAAACATTTAGAGGTGAAATAATTGAGTCAGACTCTAGCGTCATCAGTGGATAAACCCAAAGGTGGATCAAGAACATGAACAGACTTACTGGGTGGTAACTGAAGGCAGGTAGGGTGTGGGGGAGGCTGGTCACGGGGAACATCGCCTTACTTAGGGATTCTCTCTCTCTCTCTCTCTCTCTCTCCCTCTCCCTCTCCCTCTCCCTCTCCCTCTTTCTGTTTCTGGCCACCATGAGTTAAACACTTTTCCTCTGCCACGCCCTACCGCCACCATATGTCTGCCTTAGAGCCGGCCAACCATGGACTGACCTCTGAAAGCATGAGCCAAATAAACCTTTCCCCCTCTAAGCTGCTCTTGTCAGGTGTTTTGATCACAGCCTAGTGGAGGGGGGAAGCTGACTAATACATCGACACCACTTCTAGAATCTGCTGGAGCACTGGGCCACAGGCTGCTGCTACAAGAATACAAGAACCTCCAGCTTAGTAGGATTTAGTAGACCTGAGCCCCACCCTTTCCATTATTAAATCATATATAACTGCGTGTTGAATTCCTGAAGTCAGACACTGTTATGAAAGGAGCCAAGTAGCACCACGTTGTAGGAGAATATGAAGTCAGCTTGCTACTCAAGTTAGGAAACAATAAAACCAAGCCCGCAAGGGCCAACAGCTGTCCACTTCCAACCTTTAAAAACAGAGACGGGGGGAATGAGCTGCAGTTTCTTAGACAATGTTGAGGACGCAGGTCCATCTCCCATGGATGCTAGATCTGCAGGGGACCCAGCCTCGCGCTTTCTCTGGCAAGGACTGTGTCCTGGAGACTGGCTGGAGGGGTGACGTGACCCAAGAGAGTGGAGACCAGGAGCCTACGGATTGGGAGACGTTGAAATTCCACCATGTTGAGGAAGGCTTACCTGAAGCCTCACCTGTGATGAGTAGGGTGACTATAAAACTTACCATCAAAATGGGGGTGCTATTTATTTATTTATTTATTTTTGCCGTACTGGGGATTGAACTCAGGGGCATTCTACCTCTGAGCTATACCCCCAGCCCTATCTTTTATTCTTTATTTTGAAACAGGGCTTCACTAAGTAGCTGAGGCTGGCTGCGAAGCTAGATTCTCTGGTTTCAACCTCCCAAGTACTGGGATTACAAGCGTGTGCCACCATACCTGGCCTTTTATTTATTTATTTTTTTAAATTGGTGCATTGTCAGCCGGGCGTGGTGGCGCACGCTTGTAATCCCAGCATTCGGGAGGCTGAGACCGGAGGATCCGGGTTCGCGGCCAGCACTCAGCTACCTAGTGAGGCACTCCGCAACTTAGTGAGACTCGGTTTCAAATTAAAGAATAAAAAAATAGGGCTGGGGGTATAGCTTGGAGGTAGAATGCCTCTGAGTTCAATCCCCAGTTCCGCAAAAAAAAAAAAAAAAAAAAAAAAAAATTGGTGCATTGTAATCATACATCTTTGTGAGATACAAGCTGGTAGAGGCATACATGCACACATTTCTCATTTAACTCTTCCTCAATTCCCTCCCCCCCACTTCCTTCTCATGTTCAGTTTAGTGACTGATGTTTGTGAAAGTCCATCATGTGCATTAGGGTGTCCGTCTCCCCGCCCCCCCCATCTGCTTCAGTTAAGTCACCTTCTTTGCTCATCTAAGCTTTCTCCTTCTTCATCTGGAGTCAAAATGGGGATGCTTTTGAGAAAGAAGATCCGAAGAACTGATCTGCTGAGGCTGCATACAGACGTCACCCGGAACCGTCCCTGCAGACAGGGCCTGCAGCCGGCCTCCTGTTGGGGTAACTGAGTTGGAGGTTCCCATGGATCCCCATCTGCCTCCCACGCGGGGCCAGCTTTGCAAACTGCTGGGCTCCGAGGGCCCCGACACCATTTTGGCTGATAGTCCCAGCGTGTGAGGCTCCTGGTTTCTTCCTCTAGTGTCCAGTGGAGAGACAGACAGACAGACAGACAGCCACGCAACCCTCTCTGACTACGGGAAATAGGATCTGAAGGATTGTCCTACTGGAAGAGGGGGGATTCTCTAACTTAGATAAAACTTCAGAACTCTTATTATTGCCAGATGCTGGTTACTTAAAATACTGAAATGAGTGCCATGTGCATGTATGCCTCTACCAGCTTGTACCTCATTAAGATGTACGATTACAATGCACCAATAAAAAATAACATAAAATACTGAAATGAGGCTCTTTTTGTGACTGGAAAGGATTCACCTGCCTATGACTGATCAGAGTCACCAAATGTGTGTGAGATTTCAAGGGGTTAGAGAAAGTCCTTGCTTAAGGAGTAGGTATGGGCCAGGAATGGTGGCTCATGCCTGTAATCCCAGTACTTGGGAGGCTGAGACAGGAGATCGCAGGTTTGAGGCCAGCCTCTGCAATTTAGCAAGAGCCTGTTTGGAAATAAAAAACAAAAGTCCTGGGGTATAGCTGAGAGGTAGAATTCTCCTGGGTTCAATCCATAGTTACACACACACACACACACACACACACACACACACACACACCTGTAATCTCAGTGTTTGGGAGGCTGAGATAGGAGGATCACAGGTTTGAAGTCAGCCTCAGCAAGTTAGCAAGACCCTCAGGGACCTAGATAGGCCCTGTTTCAAAAAAAATAGGGCGGGGGGTATAGCTTGGTGGTAGAATGCCCCTGTGTTCAATTCCAAGGAACGCACCACACACACACGCACACACACACACACACACACACACACACACACACACACACACAGGTTTTGGAGGGACAGTAGGAGAAATAAATGGAGTTACTGTATGATCACAGCTTATAGAATCTGTTTCATTTATCAAAATGTGAGTCAAAGAGGACTTACGCTGGTGTGCAGACTCCCCGAGGTTCTACCAGGCGCCCCGACTCCCGTCCTGTCACTTCTAGTGGCCGCCATCGAGGTCCAAGGTCCGAGGCCCTGCTCTCTAGTGTAGGTTAGGAGGCGAGCTCAGGTGTCTTCCTACTGTACCTCCTCTCCACTCCAGGAAACTCAAAGGCTTCAAAACAGAGAGAAGAAGATACTCTGAGCTGGGTGGATTAGCCTGTAATCCCAGCACTTGGGAGGCTGAGACAGGAGCATCACAAGTTCAAAACCAGCCTCAGCAACTTATAGTGAGGCCCTCCACAACTTTTCAAAATAGAAGACTGTTTCAAAATAGAAGATAAGAGCCAGGCGTGGTGGTGCACGCTTGTAATCCCAGCATTCGGGAGGCTGAGACCGGAGGATCCGGGTTCGCGGCCAGCCTCAGCTACCTAGTGAGGCACTCCGAAACTTAGTGAGACTCGGTTTCAAAATAAAGAATAAAAACTAGGGCTGGGGGTATAGCTCGGAGGTAGAATGCCCCTGAGTTCAATCCCCAGTACCGCAAAAAAACAAAAAACAAAATAGAAGATAAAATAGGGCTGAGGAGGTACCTCAGAGATAGAATGTTCCTGGGTTCAAATGCCAGTACCACACAAAATAAAATAAAATAAAATAAAATTGCATACAAAGAGCTAAAGAAGATTCCAGAATGTGTTAAAAACATGTTGGCTGTTGGGAATAAAATGTCGGCTGGTATTACTGATATGCTTTGATTATCTTATTTCCTAGATGCTTGGACCATAAACTCTCCATGGCTGTGAGTTTAGTGACCACCAACCAGCAGCACCATCCTCACCCCTGCTCCTCCCCGGGCCTCCTGGCTCCGCTCTCTGCGAGCACTCCAGGATCTTTCCAGTTTATGCTACCTCGGAGATTAGATCTGCTTCTGCAGGACCAGCCTCGGTCTTGCGCCCTCTCCCCCTTTTCATGTTATTTGCTTTTCTTAACAAAGGAAACTTGCGTGGTGGGTTCAGATTTCCTTCAGCACAGTTTTCCCCAAAGATAAAGTCCTTCCCAGGAGGCTGCCTGGAACAGGAATCCGGGCGCTTCCTCTTTCCTTTTGTTGGTTGGCGGGGCTTCCTGTTTGCCGTTTGGGTTGAGCTGGCCTGTCCCCCCTAGGTCGTTCTGGGAGGAAAAGAAGCCTCCCTGTGAACGCTGATGAGCTAGGGACTCCGCCATCCTGCACCCCCGTTTCTGCATTTTTCGGTTTATATCACCAGGCTTAGAATCGGCGCCACCGCTAGGCGAGAAATCACAAGTCCAGAAGTAGCCTCCTCCCGACTCCCATGTAGCTTCTCGGTGTCGCCTGCGCCAGGGCAGACACCGCTTCACGGCAGTCCGGGAGGCCCCAGTCAGGATCCAAACCGCAGGCGACAGTGTTTGAAGTTGTACCAAGTGTCTGGTCAAAGCGGAGATGGTAAGATAAAAAGAAGAAGAAGAAAAAAAAAATCCCTCTGCCTTAGAAAGTGGGAATTGGCAGAAGACACAGTTTATGCCACTTGTGCAGCACTTGGGAGAGGGAGAACAGCGAGCAGACAGCCTGGCGCAGGCGGGGAGGCGGCAGAGCCCGGCGCTGGCTGGCTTCCACGAGCCTCCTCGGAAGAGGCTGAAGCCCCTCTCAGCCCGGGAGGAGGGCTGGGGCGCAGCGCCAGGGAAGGCTGGCCGGAGAACGGCCCATGCCAAGCACGCTGGGCCCGGGGTGAGCCCAGCGATTATTTGCGGTGATCTTGGGCAAATGGCTTAATCTCTCTTTGGGCCTCCATTTCTTTTTCTTTTTTTTTTTTTTTTTTTTTTTTTTTTTTTTTTTTTTTTTTTTTTTTTTTTGTGATACTAGGGATTGAACCCAGGTGTGCTCTACCTCTAAGCTACACCCCCAGCCCTTTTTATTTTTGAAACAGGATCTGGCTAAATTGCTGAGACTGGCCTCAAACCTGCAATCCTCCTGTCTCAGCCTCCCAAATACTGGAATTAAAGATGTGCGCCATTGTGCCCAGCTTTATTTATTTATTTATTTATGGCAGTACTGGGGATGGACACTTCCCCACCCCACCCCACCCCGCCTGAATTTATTCTTTTAGTTTGAAACAGGGTCTCCCTAAATTGTTGAGACTGGCCTCAAACCTGCAATCCTCCTGTCTCAGCCTCCCAGATATTGGGATTACAAGCACACACCACCACACCCGACGATTTCTTCATTTTTGAGGTGGGCTAATCATAAGTATCTGCCTCTTGAGTCCTGGAAAGGATTGCTTGAGAGAATGCATCTCACGTGCCTGCCAGGGGGTCTGAGAGCGACCTCAATGAGCAGCCGCGAGACGTCTACAGGGACAGAGTGAGCTGTTAGCGTGGAAGAGGGGAGGGTTGTACTGAGCAAAGAAAAACTCTTATCGAGCTGCAGCAAACAGCTAAGGTATGAGTTCCCCCTTCGCAGACAACCTGGGCAGCCTTGCAGAGACGTTTCTGCTCTAAATGGTGGGCAGATGGGCGTGGTAGTGAGCCGGGGAGTGGAGAGAGATGCGGGTCAAGCTGAGTCTGCAGTGAAGGATCACCGTCAGGCCCTTGGAAGCACCTTGGCGGGAAGTGAATACCATCCATCTTCCTGGACGGTCCCCTGCCGTGTTTTCGCATCTGGAGAACAGGGCTGTGGTGATGTGCCACGGCCCAGAGGTGGAGGGCACGTTCCTAAGCAGGGCTTCTCCCAGCCTGCCTGGCCTCACTCCCCACGGCCTCTGGTCAGTAAGTCTCTGAGGAGCCGCCAGGAGGCGCTGCTGCTGACGTAGGGACCACACTGAGGATCACACTGCCCGGGCCGTCTGTCTGCACATTGCCAACATTAACGAGTTTTTTATTATTATTATTTTGTATGTGTGTGCGTGTAGTACTGGGGATTGAACCCAGGGGCATTCTATCCCCAGCCCTTTTTTATTTTGAAACAGGATCTCACTAATTTGCAGAGGGCCTCACGAGGTTGCTGAGGCTGGCTACAAACCTGCGATCCTCCTGTCTCAGCCTCCCAAGTACTTGGATTGTAAGTGTGCACCACCACGCCCGGCTCATCAGCGACTTTTGTGACCTTAGGTGAATGATATACTTCTCTGATCTTCAGTTTTCTCATCTGCAAAGAGGACAATAATGAATCTTGGATTTGTTTTGAGGACCGCTTTTAATATATTAAATAGAGCTGGGCGTGGTTCAAAATAAAAGAAATAAAATCAAGCTGGGGAGGGGGCGTATCTTAGAGGTAGAATGCCCCTGGTTTCCATCTCCAGTACTAGAGAAAAAAATAATAAATACATTAAATAGGACAATAATGCATCTTGGGTTTGTTTTGAAGATGACTTTAAATAAATATATATTATATATTAAAGATAAATAAAATAAAATAAAAATAAATAGAATAAAATTAAATATATTAGAAGAGTACCTCGAGTTCAAGTCAGGAGACCATGAGTGAGTAGTTTCGGTGACTTGGGGTGTAGACGCCTCGGGCCGTAGCCGGGTTGGCAGGCCCGAGGAGTGGGGGCCGGGAGCCAAGCTGCTGTTTTCCCTTCTGGATCTGCTCTGCCCGCATCCCAGTCTCAGAGGTGGGAAGGCTGGGGTCTGCGTGGGGCAGAGGCGCCCAAGGCAGATTTGGAGAGCCTGGTTGGTGCAAGGGAGGAGCGCTTGGGTATTTTTAGTGAAATAGGCATTTCTGACTTCTCAGCTCAGTAACTCAAGGGGGAAAAAAAATCACATCTCACAAAGTATGTTGAAGACAGAGAGGACACCTCCACTAAGCTGTAGACACCTTCCGCCCACTGCTCCCGGGCCTGGATTTGGACTTGCAGAAGAACTCTGTGTGTCCAGGGCCCTGAGCAGTCGAATCTGCTCCAGCTCCATCCGCGGAACTCGCCGTCATCTTTGAAAGTTTCGTTGCCTCTCTTTTAATTTTAAGCTCATCTCTATTTTTAATTCTTCCTTTCTTCTTCTTCTTCATCTCCTCCTCCTCCTGCTCCTCCTCCTCCTCCTGCTCCTCCTCCTCCTCCTCACCCTCTCCCTCCTCCTCCTTTTCTCCTCCTCTCCTTCTCCTCCTCCTCCTCCATCTTCTCCTCTCCTCCTCCATCTCCTCCTCCTTTTCTCCTCCTCCTCCTCCTCTCCTTCTCTTCCTCCTTCTTCTTGTGTTAGAGATGAAACCCAGAGGTGCTCTACCCCCAAGCTACACCCCTCAGCCCTTTTTATTTTTATTTATTTTTGAAACGGGGCCTTGCTAAGTTGCTGAGGGTCTTGCTAAACTGTTGAGGCTGGCCTCAAACCTGCGATCCTCCTATCTCAACCTCCCCCAAGTACTGGGATTATAGGTATGCACCACCATGCCTTGGTTTCTGGTGTTAATTTTCTGACTGCAAGCTTTGCCAAAGCGTGACCTGGAACTTATCTTTCTGTGCACTTTGTGATCTCTAGCAAAGGAGTGACTCAATAAATATTTGATTAACTGCAGTGGGAGGAAGGAAGGCAGGAAAGAACAAAGCAAGGAAGGAAGGAAGGAAAGAGAGGGAGGGGAGGAGGGCGAGCAGACTTCACCACCGTGGCTTTGGTCAGACTGTCATTTCTCACCTTGGCAAGGGCTGACTGAAGAGACAGCTCTCATTCCTCTGCAGAGTTTATTCTCAGAGTTAAAAAAAAAAAAAAAAAAAAAAATCAAGGGCAGCCTGTGAAATCACAAAGCCCGCGGGAAGCATCTTGTCACTAGGTCCTGCATAGCAGAAAGAACCAGACGGAGTTTGGGAGAAGTGGCTTGTGCTTTCATGCTGTGTGACTTATGGTCTGCAGGACCGTACCCCCTTACCACCCCACCCTCAGCCCCGCTCCCAGAGAAAATGGACTCTGCCCCCCGAGATCCTGGAACCACAGCACTGCTGTCAGCCTGGCCTGACGGACCCGTGCGGATGCTCCTGGGTTGGCCAAGCACCTGACTACCGCTCGGAGGACCGTTTCCTTTTTTTCTCTCAGCAGTAAAATCCAGGGGCCGGGTGAGCGTTGGAGGTGCTCCAACCCAATCCCCACGCCTTGGCTCCGGTTGATTCACATGGCGCCAGGGATCTCAGGAGCCCTGGCCACGCACACCCACGTGGGGGCTCAGCTCCAGGGCCCCTGCGCTCCAGGCCCACCGCCTCTGAAATTCCCTCCCAACTGTGAGTGCAGTGCTGGTCAGGCCCCTCTGCACTTCAGACCCGGAGCTCAGGCCTGTTTTCCGTTCTCAGCTGTGGCCCCAGAAATACCTGGACTCTTCTCACAGTTACCTAGGTGTCCCTTCTTCCTGTTGATTTCCTGCTCAGGGTCCTAATCTTTGTCAGGGGACAGTGTCTCTGGAGATAAGCGATGGGCCGTCCCTAAGAGTCTCAATGACTCTTATTAGTATTTGCATTCTAAAATACAAGTTTCTGCCAAGCCTGGTGGTGCGCACTTGTAATCCCAGTACTTGGGAGGCTGAGACGGGAGGATCGCAGTTTTGTGGCCAGCCTCAGTTACTTAGTGAGGCTCTCAGCAGCTTAGTGAGACCCCGTTTCCAAATAAAAAATAAAATAGGTTTAGGAATGTAGCCCAGAGGTAGAAGGGTTCTGTCTCCAGTACCACAATCAATCAATCAATCAATCAATCAATCAATCAATAAAATACAAGTTTCTAAGATAGGCATGGTGGTGCATCTTAGAATTTGAGAGACGGAGACAGGAGAATCGCAGGTTTGAGGACAGCCTCAGCAAGTAGTAAGACTCTCATCAACCTAGTGAAACCCTGTTTTCAAATAAAAATAAAATGGGGCTGGGGTGTAGCTCGGAAGTAGAATGGCCCTGAGTCCAATCCCTAGTACCATAAATAAGAGTTTCTAGCGGGCAGGACTACCTCCGACTTTCTATTTTCCACCTTTCCTGAACCCATCGGGCATCCAGCAAGTCCTTCACAAGTGTTCACGCCCTCCGTCAGGATTTGCTCCGTCTGGATTTGGATTTAGGCGTGTTTAACAATTCCCATCTTCTTCTGGTGTCCCTCTCCTCTGTGAATGTTTTCTTCCTTTACTCTTTCACTTGTTCAGGGCCTCATTTCCATTTCCTCCCTTCCCAAGAATAAACTAATTCGGCCGCCCTCTATCTGTGGATTTTGTAGTGGCAGATGCAACCCACTGTGGATGGGAAACGCTTGGGGAAGATTCCAGAAAATTCTCCAAAGCACAATTGTAATTTGCTAGGCGCCAAGCCCTAGGCCAGCCGAGCCCATGGGCGTGGAGGGTCGCGCATGCGCACCTGCTGCCACGCCACAGCGCTCCTTGTGGCTCGTGTGTGAACTACTCAGTTAGGTTAGGAGGTTCGAGTTCTACCGAACGCCACGTTCAGGCTTTCTACTTGCCGCCATGCCCTTAACAATTCAGTCGAGCAACTGTTTGCATGTTTGCAGAGCATTTCTGTTGTGTTGGGTATTATAATTAACCTAGCGCTGATTTAAAGTGTATAGGAGGATGTACGCGGGGTATATGCAAATACTGTTCGAGCACCCTTAGACTCTGGAGCCCACCCCCCTTGGCTGCTGAGGGACAGTGCTTGCTGAACACAGGGGCATACTAAGTAGCTTGCTACTTAATTTTTATCTTACATTCTTTTATTTATTTATATATATTTTTGTGGTACTAGGGATGGAACCCAGTAGCTTTCTACCTCTAAGCTACACTCCCAGCCCTATTTTTTTTTTTTTTTTTTTTTTAATTTTGAAACAGGGTCTAAGTCGAGGAAGGCTTCACTAAGAAGCCGAGGCTGGCTGAGAACCTGGGATCCTCCTGTCTCAGCCTCCCAAGTACTGGGATGACAAGCGTGCACCACTACGCCCAGCTCATTCTTATCTTTCATAATACCTGTAGTTGGGAACCTTTCTCTCCTCCAGTTCTGCTATATAACCCATAAAGAAAGAAACTCCCACTGACGCTACTACTCTCTCGAGGAGCTCCCAGGCTTTGTGCTCGGCTCCGGCTGCCACCGCAGAAGGCCACGCTGGAGGGCATAGACATCAGAAGGCGAATTTCTTGCAGCCTGAAGGCTCAAGTTCCAGAGCAAGGTGCAGGCTGACTCGGGTCCTGGAGAGAGAGCGCTTCTGGGCTCACAGATGGCTGCCCCTTTACCTCTGCACTGTGTGGAGAGAGAGCCCGTGCAAGCCCTCTGGTGACCTCCTCATATACAAACCCCAGTCCTGTCAGTCGAAGGTTCCTTCATCCAACCTCAGTGAACCTTAGTCACCTCCATGAAGGGCCTCTCTTCAACACAGCCGAGTGTTGAGACTTCATACGAGTTTTGGGGAAAACAGTTCTGTTCCTAACATCTTGGTCTTTTCCTCTGTATAAGAAGAGAAGTAGCCGGGCGTGGTGGCGCACGCTTGTAATCCCAGTACTTCGGAGGCTGAGACAAGAGGATCGCAGGTTCACGGCCAGCCTCAGCTACTTAGGCCCTCTGCAATTTAGGGAGACTGTTTCAAAATAAAGAATAAAGAATAGGTCTGGGGCTGTAGCTCAGAGGCAGAATGTCCCTGGGTTCAATCTCCAGTACCGCAAAATAAATAAATAAAAATAAACAAGTAAATAAATAAATAATTAAAAAAAATCTAAGCCAGGCATGGTGTTGCACGCTTGTAATCCCAACACTTGGGAGGCTGAGACTGGAAGATCATAGGTTCATGGCCAGCTTCAGCTACTTAGTGAGGCCTCTGAAACTTAGTGAGACCCTGTTTCCAAATGAAGAATAAAAAATAGGGCTGGGAGTGTAGCTCAAAGGTAGAATGCCCCTGAGTTCAATCCCCAGTACCGCAAAAAAAAAAAAAAAAAAAAGAAGAAGTTAATCAGACAGGTGAGAGTCCAGCATGCCCATTGGGCCATATTTTTAGGGGCCAGGGCATGATAAAGATGGGGGCTCCTAGCTGGGCGTGGTGGCGCACGCTTGTAATCCCAGCATTCGGGAGGCTGAGACCGGAGGATCCAGGTTCGCGGCCAGCCTCAGCTACCTAGTGAGGCACTCCGCAACTTAGTGAGACTCAGTTTCAAAATAAAGAATAAAAAATAGGGCCGGGGGTATAGCTCAGAGGTAGAATGCCCCTGAGTTCAATCCCCAGTACCGCAAAAAAAAAAAAAAAAAAAAAGATGGGGGCTCCTTGCGCCTCACCCCCTGCCTCCCTCGGCCTCCTCAGCAAGGCCCGGAGCGCTAACCTTGCCCTTCTGGCCAGACCCGGGGAGCCGGACAGTCACCCGCCTCAGTTGCCCCGGCTGACCCCAGCTTGGAGTCTTCCCGCTTTCCAGCACTGTGCTGCAGGTCTGTCTGTCTGCACCTCTGAGACGCAGCAAGAATGCCTCCTCCCCCCTGTTTTGGCCCAAGCCAAGGGCGGCAATCACACTTTCTGAGCAAGCCTGGTTCTAGCGCCCTCTGCCCAGCCAGCCGGGCCTAACCTTTGCCTTCCCCTCCACTCGCTCGGTGGCCCTTTGCATCTCCTGACCGCCTCCAGTTCATCTGTAGGAGTGTGTGTGTGTGTGTGTGTGTGTGTGTGTGTGTGTGTGTGTCTTGGTGAGAACTGAACCAGGGGCATTCTGCCTCTGAGCAACACCCCCAACCCTATTTTATTTTATTTATTTTATTTGAAACAGGGTCTCACTAAGTTGAGGAGGGCCTCACTAAATCGCTGAGGCTGCCTGGGAACCTGCAATCCTCCTGTCTCAGCCTCCCAAATACTGGGATTACAGGCGTGGGCCACCATACCCGCCTTATGAGAATGTGTGTGTGTGTGTGCGCGCGCGCGCATATTTTGAATGACTTTCTGAGAAAAAGATACATTAATGGAAGAATCTGAATGTTACTCCACTGAGGAAGAAAGGGGCTGATTTACCTGGGATAAAAGCTTGTTAGGTGCTGCGGAGAGGGCACGGACTCTCGGCAAATATCTGCAACCCGAGTGGGAAGGCTCTGGAATCTCAGCAGGTGGAGGCTGTGGAGGGACGGCAGTGACGGTGAGCGCTCACTGGGCCTTGGGTGCGCCTTGCAGCAAGCTCAGTCCTGCCTGTGCATTCTCTCTTCCAACATCTCCCGTGAGGAGCGGAGGACACTGGGGCCCGGACTGTACCCCGTCCATGGTAGGGCTGAGCTATTGTGAAATGGTCCGGAGCAGAGCAAACAACCCCCCGCCCCAAGAACAGTACGTGCAGGGTTCCAGAGCCTGCCTCGGCCCGCCTCTCCTTCCAGGGCCCCTACTGTTGCTAGGCTTAAGAAAAGAACATTCCAGCAATTAGAGTCGCCAGGCCCGGGCTGGCGCGCTTGCCATGTGGTCTCTCCTCTGCGCTGAGCCCGATCCAGCGGAGGCTGGGTGACCATCTGCTAGGACTGCCGCAGAAGGCGGATCGATTTAGACAACTTCGGAGTCTCTTTCCAACCGTAAGATCTTGCGAAAACTTGACGGGCGGCCCCGTGAGAAAGGAATGAGATGTGTTCTTTGTAGTTCTGCTCAGTAGAGGAGCATTTCTCAGACTTTTCCATCTCGACATCCCCAAACCCCAAAGATACTCTCGGGAGGTCTGGGGTAGAACTGGCTGTGGCTGCCCGCAGCAAAATTTTGTGCCAAATCTGAAAAACAAAATTGTTTGGACTTTATATTTTACGCTAAAATATGCTTGTTTGTTTTAATAAAAAAAATTTTAACTGAGAAAATATTTTTAAGAGCACAGACATTCAAGGCAGTGCTTAAATTCCATCCCTCGAGTAAATCTGTTTTAATTTGTTTCATCAGAAAAACATGCTGTGTTCATTTTATGGGTTTACAGATCCTCAGTCCATTATAAGAGTCTCTAGGGCAACATTTATTCCAGTATGAAAAGTAAAGCAATAATGTCAAGACCAAGGAGGAGAGGGTACAGGGCAGATCAGACTACCCCATGCAAGAGGGAGGGGCCTTTGTTTCTCTCTCCTCCTCCTCCTCCTCCTCCTCCTCCTCCTCCTCCTCCTCCTCCTCTTCTTTCTCCCTTCCTCTCCCTCCCTCCCTCCTTCCCTCCCTTTCTTTCTTTCTTTTTTCATTTTTCATACTGGGGATTAAACCCAGGGGCATTCTATCTCCAAGCTACACCCCCATCTTGATTTTATTTTTTATTTTGAAACAAAGTCTGGCCAAGTTGTTGAGGCTGGCCTCGAACCAGCGATCCTCCTGCCTCAGCCTCCCAAGAACTGGGATCGTAGGTGCGTGCTACCACGTCCAGCTCTAAAAGGGATCTTTCTAAGAGCTGTAGTCGTCCAACAGAGGAATGGCCCCTCTGGAGAGGTAGAAAGAGATGGGTCACGGATGTGTCTGGGGAAGTGGAGAAAGGATTCAGCTCTGGGAGTGCGGGGGCCAGAGAAAATTCACAGCCGTGATGGAAGGAAGAGATAAAAACTCGTGCCCTCCACCACTTGAAGAAAACTCCAGGCTTGCAGGGAAGCCCTCCTCGGAGTGCAAAGGGCAGCGTGGTGGGCCGGGTGCCGGGCCCCATTACCAGAGCTTCACCGACTCCCGTGCTCTCAGAGTGGCCCACCTCAACCCCTCAACCCTGATCCCCTTTTCCAGATACGGAATCTGATGGAAATTAAGTAAATGGGCCAATGTCTCACAGCCGCCAAGAGCAGACCTGTGTCTATGGGTGTGCGTGTGTGCGTATGTGTGTGCCCTCGTGCATGCGTGTGTGCGTGTGTTCCTGGGGATTGAACCAGGGGCATTCTATCTCTGAGTTACATCCCAAGCCCTTTTTTTTTTTTTTTTTTTTTTTTTTTTTGCTGTACTGGGGATTGAACCCAGGAGTATTCTACCTCCAAGCTACACCCCAGCCTTTTTTTTTTCTTTACTTTGAAATGGGGTCTCACTAAGTTTCGGAGTGCCTCACTAAGTATCTAAGGCTGGCCGTGAACCCAGATCCTCCAGTTTCAGCCTCCCAAGTACTGGGATTACAAGCATGAGCCACCACGCCCGGCTCCTATTTTATTTTTGAAACAGGGTCTCGCTTAGTTGCTGAGGCTGACCTTGAGCCTTCGATCCTCCGATCTCAGCCTCCCAAGTACTGGGATTGCAGGCTTGCGCCACGCCAGGCTAGACTTGGGTTTTGAACCCAGAGTGCTGGAGTTAGGACAGAGCTGCCCTCTGGATGCTCCTCCTGCCCTTTCTGCCTCTCCCAAGACGCTGCCGCCTCAGCTGCCAGCTCTGTCCTGGGAGGGCAAGGAGAACCGGTGGGGAGTGGTCAAAGTCCCAATTTTGCTCCACACTCCACCCCCAACCAAGAGGACCGGGGGACAGTCACCTTCATTGCCTTGACGTTCCCCCACTTGCTGATTCATCATTTCCGAATCTGTCTAGGAAGCGATAGTTTTTGCATGCTTTTTAAATCTTATTTTTATTCTAATTAATTAATTTTGTGGTACTGGGGATTGAACCCAAAGGCATCCTATCTCTGAGCTACACCCCCAGCCTGATTTTATTTCTTATCTGGTAACAGGGTCTCACTAGGTTACTGAGAGCCTCACTAAATTGCCGAGGCTGGCTGCAAACCTGCGATCCTCCTGTCTCAGCCTCCCAAGTCCTGGGATGACAGGCATGTGCCTTTTTACTAAAACTCAGGGCAAAGTTGGCACGTCCTAGAGCCCCAGCCTCCTGCCAGAAGAACCGAGTTCTCGTCACACAAAACGGAGCGAAGTAAACAACCAGAGAAGCCCCCAAACCCAGAAACCTACTGGCAAGCCCCTCTCTTCCTTTGCATTATCTTTTCGGGCAGGTGGAATCCGGCCCCCCAACCCCCGACTGCATAGAAAATGTCTCTTACGGAGTGTTTGCTCTTCATGATTCCCACCACTGACGTTATCATCAAATTTTACTGGACTCCTCTCACTCACTGTGTATTCACAACTTCCCAAAACGCAGACACGCCGTGTCCAGATGGCTGCGGGCTTGCTGGTTTAAATGGCCGCGCCCGGTGGGACAGTGTTTGCAGCTGTGAATGGTTTCTGGGTTCCCTGCTGCTATCAGGCTCCCCCTGGCACTTCACCCCCACAGCCCCCCTCACCAAAGAAAAAGCAGAATGAAGAGGGAGGGGCTTTGATTTGAAGCCACACCGACCACTGAGAACTTGGTCTTATCGTAGGCCAGGATGCCACGGGCAGATGACAGGGTTCTTTCCAAGATGGTTTCAAGTTTCCAAGCTGTTTCTCTAGAGAAGGTGGCAGGGAAGCCGGCCCCTGGAGGGGTCTCCCCTCCATCTCCCCTTCAGAAGAGACCTTCCTTCACCTGAAAGCCAAATGCACTCAGCGGGGTGTTTTTTAAGGATCCTAGAAAATTTACCCAAGTAGCCTGAGGTTCTTATAGTTTTAAAATGTTTTAGGTGAGCCGGGCGTGGTGGCGCACGCCCGTGATTGCAGTACTTTGGAGGCTGAGACAGGAGGATCGTAGGTTCACGGCCAGCCTCGGGAACTTAGCGAGGTCCTCTGCAACTTAGTGAGACCCTGTTTCAAAGTAAAAAATAAAATAGGGCTGGGGGTGTGGCACAGAGGTAGAACGGCCCTGGGTTCATTCTGGAAAAAAGAAAAGAAAATGTTTTAGGTGAGCCAGATGTGGTGGTGCACACTTGTAATCCCAGTACTTGGGAGGCTGAGACAGGCTCGGGGCCAACCTCAGCAACTTGGTGAGGCTCTCAGCAACTTAGCCAGACCCTATTTCCAGATAAAAAATAAGATCGGGCTGGGAGTGAAACTTGGAGGTAAAATGTTTCTGGGTTCAATCCCCAGCATCACAAAAAAAAAAAAAAAAAAAAAAAAAAAATTAGGTGGCAATCCCAGTACCTTCGAGGCTGAGACAGGAGGATCACAGGTTCAAGACCAGCCTCAGCAACTTAGTGAGTCTCTTTCAAAAGAATAAGGGAGCTGGATGTGGTGGTGCCTGCTTATAATCCCAGTACTTGGGAGGCTGAGATCAGAGGATTGCAGGTTCACGGCCAGCCTCAGCTACTTAGTGAGGCCCTCCACAATTTAGTGAGACTTTGTTTCAAAATAAAGAATAAAAAATAGGACTGGGGATGTAGCTTGGAGGTAGAATGCCCCTGAGTTCAATCCCTAGTACAAAAAAAAAAAAAAAAAAAAGAAAGAAAAGAAAAGAAAAAGGAAGAAAAGAAAAGAAAAATAGAATGCCCCTGGTTCAAATCCCAGTAGCATAAAATTAATTAATTAAAATAAATTAATAAATTCGAAAAATGAGCAATGACTGAAGGGTGTGGTAATCTGGAGCAGGACAAGAAGGGCCGGGAAGTACTTACTGAGGAGCGTGCCCAGCGCAGAGGTGAGTTTATAGCGCACAGGCACTATTTGTGCTGGAAAATAGGTTGGCGCAAGTTATGAAGGGGTGTGTCAGCCTGGCTCAGGGAGGCAGGAGGCATCCAAGTGGCCTGAATCAGGGTCTGGGAGTTGAAGTGGGAGGGGCTGAATGTTAAGAAATTTACAAAAAGATATGGATGTCAATAGCAGCTAACCTTACCAAGCGCTCCCTGCGTGCCTTGTCCTGGGCTGAGCGCGCACATACGTTGAGGGCTTACGCTGCCCAAGGAGATGGGTGCGTGATCAGCTCTCGCTTTACAGGGAAAGGAACTGAGGGCGGTGGAGGTAAGACATAATAGATCCTACAAAGTCACACGCAGATGGAAAAAAGAGAGCTGAGGTTCACACCCCGGCTCTCTGATTCTAGGGAGGACAACTCAGGAAGGAAAATGTAAACGAAGGAAGAGAAAGTTGCTTAAGTAGCACCCATTTAAAGATATTTTCTTCTTCTTAGGGAATCTTTCTTCATCTTTTTTTTTTTCTGTACTGGGGATGGAACCCAGGGGCATTCTACCTCTGAGCTACATCCCCAGCCTTATTTTTTATTCTATATTTTGAAACAGGGTCTCAGTAAGTTGCAGAGGGCCTCACTAAGTAGTTGAGGCTGGCCGTGAACCTGCAATCCTCTGATCTCAGCCTTCCAAGTACTGGGATTATAAGCAGGCACCATCAGACCCAGCTCCCTTATTCTTTTGAAAGAGACGCACTAAGTTGCTGAGGATGGTCTTGAACCTGTGATCCTCCTGTCTCAGCCTCCCAAGTACTGGGATTACGATGACCGGCTGGGAATCCCTCTTTCAAGAATCTTCGGTAGAAGCCGGGCGTGGTGGCGCACACTTGTAATCCCAGCATTCGGGAGGCTGAGACCGGAGGATCCGGGTTCGCGGCCAGCCTCAGCTACCTAGTGAGGCCCTCCACAACTTAGTGAGACCCGGTTTCCAAATAAAGAATAAAAAATAGGGCTGGGGGTATAGCTCGGAGGTAGAATGCCCCTGAGTTCAATCCCCAGTACCACAAAAAAAAAAAAAAAGAATCTTTGGTAGACATTTTTTCTTCTCTTTGCATATACCTTTTATTGTTTACCTCTCTCTGCCATCATGACGGCATTTACATAGCTCATGGTGAAAATCTTTTTAGGAGGCAGTCGTATGAAAAGCAAAATGCAAAATAGGAATCAGTGGTCCCCCCACCCCCCACCCTCGCACAGGTAATTTGCTTCTCGGAGCTGGGCTCTGGGAAGGACATTGATTCAGGGTATTCAGGGCATCTGTTTTGTTTTTCACATTTCCTGAGCAGGACCCTGAGGCTTTTGGAACTTGTGCATATTCAATATCTAGGGTTAGATAGAACCCTAACTCTAACCCTAAGCTGATATTTTGGTGTGGGCCTAGATGCAAAGTAATTGAATAGGATGAGAGAGAGAGAGAGAAAGAAGGAGGAGGAGGAGGAGGAGGAGGAGGGAGGGAAGGACATACTTCACCCATTCTGAGTTTTTGTTTTTGTTTTTTGCGGGACTAGGGATTGAACTCAGGGGCATTCTACCTCTGAGCTACACCCCCAGCCCTATTTTTTTATTCTTTATTTTCAAACAGGGTCTCACTAAGTTGCTGAGTGCCTCACTAAGCAGCTGAGGCTGGTGGCGAACCTGGATCCTCCGGTCTCAGTCTCCCAAATGCTGGGATGAGAAGCGTGCGCCATCACGCCCGGCTCTCCCACTCTGAGTTTAATCTGTGTATTTATCTGATTTATAAATACGGTGCGACATAGTTAGGCTTTTCGGGGTGCGAGCTGCGTGGGCGAGGAGGCTGGGGTTAGCTTATGGCTGCACTATAAAGGCGTCGGTTCAGCCAGGAGCCGGGGCACAGCGCAGAGCGGCTCCTTTGGAAGCTCTAGGTCTTTTCCTATCGGGGATCCGAGCGTTCCTTTGCCGACCCTCACAGCAAACGCCAAAGGAGGTCCCTTTTCCCGGGGAGCAGTATGTCATGAGAAGCTATTCTCAGGTCTCACTGTGACCCCTCTAACCTACTAGCAGCCAGGGGCTTGGGCCTGTGAAGTGGTGGGGCCAAGAGCGACCCAGCGGGGCCGGGGGAGGAGAGGGGCCTCGGCAGGCGCCTCGCCTCTTCTCTTGTGTGACGGTGTCCGCTAGAGAAGGAGGACCTCTCCGCCTGCGCGCGCACCTGCGGAGGGTTGTCGGCAGCGCCGCTGGCCTGGGCACCCTTGCCTGCGCAAGGTTCTTAGGACAATCCGGGGCGCCCCGGAACCACCACTGGCAACCGAGGCTGCTCGTGAAACTGGCAGGAATTTTGTCTAGATCTGTGCTCTTTGTTTTATTTATTTTGTGGTACTGGGGATTGAACCCAGGGGCATTCTACCTCTGAGCTACACTCCTAATCCGATTTTTTATTCTTTATTTTAAAAGAGCCTCACTAAGTTGCAGAGGGCCTCACTAAGTAGCTGAAGCTGGCCGTGAACCGGGATCCTCCCATCTCAGCCTCCCAAGTACTGGGATGACAAGTGTGTGCCACTGCAACCGGCTGGGCAGGAATTTTGGAGAGGAAGGACCCCCAGCTCCAACCCCTGTGTCTCTTGCCGGAGGAGTCAAGGGCAAAGTTGTCAGGTGGAGTGCTTGGGAGAGTTTGGGGGAAAATTACAGTGAGTATAGATAATCTTTGCAGGGAATTTTATTGCCAAAGTCATAAAGACAACAGAAGGGAGAGCAGTAGGTGGCTGGAAAAGTCAGTGGGTGTTTTTGTTTTTTTTTTTTTTAAGATAGAAGAAATAATGCCAGTCATGGTGGTGCACGCTTGTAATCCCCGCACTTGGGAGGCTGAGACAGGAGGACTGCAGGTTCATAGCCAGCCTCAGCAAGTTAGCTAGCCCTTCTGCAACTTAATGAGACCTTGTTTCAAAATAAAAAAATAAAGTAGGGCTGAGGGGTGTAGCTTGGAGGTAGAATGCGCCTGAGTTCAATCCCTAGTACCAACAAAAGAACAAAGCAAAATAAAAAAAATTGATGGGAGAAAAATAACCATTGGAATGTATAGAGTTAGATGTATCATAGTTTTATCTCAAAAGTATAATGTGGAGTGAAAAAACAAGCACGGAATATAGCATACAAACGAGGCGTGGTGGCACACACTTGTAATCCCAGTACTTGGGAGGTTGAAACAGAAGGATCCAGGTTCACAGCCAGCCTCAGCTACTTAGAGAGGTTCTCCGGACCCTGTTTCAGACTAAAGAATAAAAAATAAGGCTGGGCTGGGCGTGGTGGTGCACGCTTGTAATCCCAGCATTTGGGAGGCTGAGACTGGAGGACTGGGTTCGAGGCCAGCCTCAGCTACCTAGTGAGGCCCTCTGCAACTTAGTGAGACCCTGTTTCCAAATAAAGAATAAAATAATAAGGCTGGGGTTGTAGCTTGGAGCTAGAATGCTCCCAGGTTCCACCCCCAGTACCGCAAAAAAAAAAAAAAAAAAAAAAAAAGAATATACAAAATTACATAATTTCTTAAAATAAAAATTACGTGTGTGTGTGAAAAAGAAAGATAAAGACTAGAGACTGCACCCAGGGCCATTCTACCTCTGAATTCTACTCAGCCCTATTTTAATTTCATTTTGAAACAGGGTCTCTCTAAGTTGCTGAGGCTGGCCTTGAATCTGTGATCCTCCTGTCTCTGCCTCCCAAGTACTGGGATTACAGACAAGTGCCATTGCACCTGGCTCCCTTCTTTCTTCATGTGTATATATGTAATAAATAGTTTCTGAAGATCTTGGAGGGGCCTATACCTTAGCCTCAGGCCAGTGCTTAGCTGCTGGCACCGTGGGAATTGACTGAGATGAGGCAGGAGATCTCAAACAGCAGACCACGCGTCTAGGCGAGTTATTTTACACACACACACACACACACACGCCTGAACAAAATACGTGAGATGATTAAGAATAGTAGAGCTAAATGGTGGCTACACTGATATTTACTTTTTTAATCCTCTCTTCTTCTCTTTTACATTGAAATACTTATCACGCAAAATGTGCAAACACAAAAACACCACCGCCGTTATCAACAGCAGCAACAAGGGAGTTCTCTACCGAGTGGGAGTGTGGAGTATAGACCCACTGGAACATTCGGTCTATACTCCGAGATTTCTTGTTTTGTTTTTTTTTTGTTTCCTGCAGCCTCTGGATGCTTTGAAAAGAGAACTCGTTCACCGCAGAGTCGTGGCACGAGAGGTCTATGGGTTCCTCTGCTCCGCTCTCTGTCGCCCCCGTCCACTGCTCCAGAGGGCCCTGGCACGTGGGGTGACCGGGGGAGGAAGGCGGGGTGACTCTTTATCACAGCTCCTGTGAGTAGAGTGTAGCTGTCCCTCTTATTTAGAGCACTGGTGGCACATCCGCCCACGTACTTGAGTGACAGGTTAAAGATCAGACAGCGCCTGGATGGAGCCGTATTATTCGGCCATCACGGTGAGGAGCAGGCACAACTGTCTTTTTCATTTTGGGGTGTGTGTGTGTGTGTGCGTGTGTATACGTGTAGTACTGGGGATTGAGCCCCAGGGTGTTCTAAAACTGAGCTACACCCCCAGCCCTTTTTATTATTATTATTATTATTATTGTTATTATTATTATTATTTTTGCGGTACTGGGGATTGAACCCAGGGGCATTCTACCTCCAAGCTACACCCCCAGCCCTATTTTTTTATTCTTTATTTTGAAACCGGATCTCACTAAGTTGCAGAGTGCCTCACTAGGTAGCTGAGGCTGGCCGAGAACCTGGATCCTCCGTCTCAGCCTCCCAAGTACTGGGATTACAAGTGTGCACCACTACGCCCGGTTCCAAGCCCTATTTTTTATCCTTTATTTTGAAACAGGGTCTCACTAAGTTGCAGAGGGCCTCACTAGGTAGCTGAGGCTGGCCAAGAACCCGGATCCTTCAGTCTCAGCCCTCCCAAGTACAAGCGTGCACCACCATGCCAGGCTCCTTTTTATTATTTTTACTTTATTATTTTATTTGTACTGGGGATTGAACCCAGTGTTGTTCTACCTCTGAGGTATACCCCTAGCCCTATTTATTTATTTATTTATTTAACTTTTTTTTTGTGTGTGTGGTATATAGGATACAATCCAGGGGCATTCTACCTCTGAGCTACACCCTCAGCCCCATTTTAGTCTTTATTTCTGAAACAGGGTCTCACTAAGTTGCAGAAGGCCTCACTAAGTAGCTGAGGCTGGCCTCAAACCTGTGATCCTCCTGCCTCAGCCTCCCAAGTCCTGGGATTACAGGCATGCGCCACCACGCCTGGCGTGAACCTACCATGCAGAAGCACAGCTCGTGTGATGCGCATGTGGCGTGCACTGTAATGACGGGAAGGTTTTGTGCTATCAGGGAAGAGAGATGAGGGGGCGGAGGGAAAAGAAACACTGAGAAAAGGCACTTATAATTTATCAAGATATGAGTCTAAGCGTCTTACTTTAAAAAGCCAGTCAGAAGCTGCGCGTGGTGGCACAGGCTTGTAATCCCAGTCCGTGGGAGGCCGAGGCTGGGCTGGGCGTGGTGGTGCACGCTTGTAATCCCAGCATTTGGGAGGCTGAGACTGGAGGATCTGGGTTCGAGGCCAGCCTCAGCTACTTAGTGAGGCTCTCTGCAATTTAGCGAGACCCTGTTTCAAAATAAAGAATAAAAAATAGAGCTGGGCGTGGTGGCGCACGCTTGTAAGCCCAGCATTTAGGAGGCTGAGACCGGAGAATCCAGGTTCTCAGCCAGCCTCAGCTACCTAGTGAGGCACTCCACAACTTAGTGAGACCATGTTTCCAAATAAAGAATAAAAAATAGGGCTGGGGTTATAGCTCAGAGGTAGAATGCCCCTGAGTTCAATCCCCAATACTGCAAAAAAAAAAAAAAGAATAAAAAATAGGACTGGGAGTGTAGCTCGGAGGTAGAATGCC
Organism: Graphiurus murinus; assembly: GCA_004027655.1. Lineage (NCBI taxonomy): Eukaryota > Metazoa > Chordata > Mammalia > Rodentia > Gliridae > Graphiurus > Graphiurus murinus. The sequence continues at coordinate 10,109 of PVLC010011648.1, read as the reverse complement.
CCTGGGTTCAATACCCAGTACTGAAAATAAATAAATAAATAAATAAATAAATAAATAAATTAATTAATTAATAAAAAGCCAGTAAGAAGCCAGGCTTGGTGGCACACGCTTGTCATCCCAGTACTTGGGAGGCTGAGACAGGAGGATCCGGGTTCTCGGCCAGCCTCGGCTACTTAGTGAGGCCCTCTACAACTTAGTGAGACCCTGTTTCAAAATAAAAGAATAAAAAATAGAGCTGGGGGTGGAGCTCAGAGGTAGAATGCCCCTGGGTTCAATCCCAAAGGTTTCAGAAGTTTCCACCTTGATCCCTTGGCTCTTCGTTCCCTGAAATTACCCCAACACCCCAACATCCGCATGAGCTGCGTACATCTCTGTCCGTGAAGAGGTGGGAAGAAGGGCCCGGCTTGCAATATGCTGGGCGCTCCTTTTTCTCCGAGGGCCTTTGCCTTCCTCAGACAGATGCGCGTGAGATGATTTGGGATATTCAAAAACGGCGTTTAGTGGAGCCTGGCAGATTGCCACCGCCCGAGGTTCGAGTCTGGGGAATGGAGGGGAAACGGGAACCGATGTTCATCTAGCATCATTTTTCCAAGCCACCATTTTGGGGAGGCTCTCGGCTGCCCCTCTCTACTCAAAACTGGCCTCGTTTTCAGAAGATTAAATGAACTCAGCCGGCCAGGGGCCTCCGGAAGCTCACAGGCCTAGCAATGGTGTCGTCAGGGGTGGACGCACGTTCCTCCTTTTAAATCTTTCCCCTCAGTTTCTGCACACGCGGTTCTGACGGGGTGCTGGGCAGCGGCTGCTCTGTGGACTTCCAAAAGGCCCAGGCCAAGGGGCCACGCACCGCGGAGAGCCGGGCACGTGAGACTCTGGGCCTAGTCCCTCCCGAGAAGAGGCTTCCTCCCCCTCCCCGTCCTTGGATTGCCAGAGCCTTGAACCCATGCGCCCAGTAAACACTGAATTAATTTGTTGCACTCTCACTCTCGGAGGAGATGTAAGACAGTGTTATGGAAGTATTGCACCAGCCACGTGGGCGATTAGGATTTAGTTGACGCACGTTTGTCATCCCAGTACTGGGGAGGCTGAGACTGGAGGCTCGCAGGTTCACAGCCAGCCTCAGCTACTTAGTGAGGCCCTCTGCACGCAAGAAAGAGAAAAAGAAACTCGAAACATTTGTTTGCTTCACATAATGTATCTAAAACCATTTAAAATTTCACTGGTAATTTCATATGGGTCCAATCCAAATAACCACACATTTCCTATTTTTTTTTTCTGTATCCTAATTTGCTCAGCCTGTGCTAACACTTGTGCTGTTTGGATTCATTTATCCTTAATTCTAATTTTTGAGTTATCGTTAGCATGCATTTGCCGTTTGTGCCTATAATGACCAAGTGCTGTTGCTAACGGTATCTCGTGCAGGGCTCGGGACGGTACGGCGGCTCAGTCGTTTGTCCCCATCTTACAGGTGCTGCAGGGGAGGCCCCTGGAGGTCGGCCCAAGGTCACAGGCGAGCCCCAGCCACGCCACTGAACTTGGAGTTCTGACAGCCACGTAACGTCCTTTCCTCCAGCTTCTTTCTGTTATCAACAAAGTCATCATCACCAGCCACGGCATCAGAGACCCACGGAGCTGCGTTATTATCTATTTCTCTTTATTTCTGTGGCCGCCTGCTTTTCTCTTCTCGTTCTCCCGGGCAATTCCGGCCATGTGTAGACCAAAGGCTCGCCCATGGCCCTCTATCTTATTTCATTCTAAAAAAGAAAAAGACCCGCCGGGCGTGGTGGCGCACGCTTGTAATCCCAGCATTTGGGAGGCTGAGACTGGAGGATCCGGGTTCTCGGCCAGCCTCAGCTACATAGTGAGACACTCCGAAACTTAGTGAGACCTGGTTTTCAAATAAAGAATAAAAAATAGGGCTGGGGGTGTAGCTCAAAGGTAGAATGCCCCTGAGTTCAATCCCCAGTACCACAAAAAAAGAAAGAAAGAAAGAAAAAGACCTCCGGGTTGGGCCGGCCTGTAACTTCTCTGGGCTCTGCCTGGGCTGTGGCTGTTGTTTCAGAACCTGGAAGGTGTCCTTGGCACCCCCGTCCCTTTGGCGAGCGGCCCCACCCGCCATGTGCCTCGAGTGCCTTTTGCCTCGATTGTAATAAAAAGTTCAATTATTCATCAGCACAGTGGCTGTTAGACAAATGGCCGATTATTATTCATCCGTCCGTGGCTAAGTAACCTCCTGCTCGGTTTTGGCGCAGAGACAAACGCGGCCTTCCAGGACTGGCAGCCGGCACAGATGAGGAAGCACCGTGTTGCTTTAACCGGGAAAGGACTCTGTGCCTGTCCCGGCTCCCGTCCTCCCCCGTCCCTCCTCTAGCAAGGACGGCCGAGGGCGGGGGCTTCGCGCCGCTGTGGCCACCGTGCTAGCAGCTGCAGGCGGCTGGCGGGCCCTCTGGCTCACCTGGCACCGCGCACTGGGCCCGCAGCTGCGCCCGGCCTTTGCCAAAGGAGCAACCGAGCTGCCAGGGCAGGGAGGCTGCAGAGGGGCTCTTGATGAGACGCACCTTGGGGCTGATGGTCTGCCCTCGCTCCCTCGGGCCAGCTCCCCAGCGGGGGGTGGGGGGGAGCTCCCCGGGGGACGTCTCTTGCCCTCCTCTGCCTTACCTTCAACTCGGCGCCTTTCTCCTTGCCAACTCTCCCAGCTCGCCAAATCTGTGTGTGTGTGTAGAGGGGGGGGGCACTGGGGACTGAACCCAGTGCTACAACTCTGAGCTACACCCCAGTCCTACTTTATTACTTTTTGTGTATTTTGAAACAGGGCCTCGCTAAGTTGCTGAGGCTGGTCTCAAACCTGTGATCCTCCTGTCTCAGCCCCCCAAGTACTGGGATTATAGGTGTGCACCCGGCTTTACCAGTTATTTACTTACTTACTTACTTTTTGCAGGACTAGGGATGGAACCCAGGGGCATTCCACCTCTGAGCTACATCCGCCAGCCCTATTTTTTAATTCCTTATTTTGAAACAAGGTCTCACTAAGTTGCTGAAGGGCCTCACTAAGTAGCTGAGGCTGGCCTCGAACCTGCGGTCCTCCTGTCTCAGCCTCCCAAGTACTGGGATGACAAGCTTGGGCCACCCCGCCCGCTCCACCGCACCTTTGGATTCTATATCTATTCCATACGCAGTCACGCCCTGCCCCCTCACCCCACTAACCTAACCCTTTCTTAGGGTACTTATTATCCCAACATATGGTATATGTATTGATTTTTTTTTTTTTTTCTGCTTCCTTCCACAAGAATACAAGCTCCATGAGCAGGGAGACTTTGTGTGGTTCACCAGGAATGGAGGGCCATGACTGAACAGTCTTGTAGCCTGCTTTTCCATCGCTGTAACCAGAGCACCTGACGTGAACAGCATTGTGGGAGGGAAAGTTTATTAGGCTTGTGGTTTCACAGGGTCAGTCCAGAGTGGGCTGCCTCTAGGGCAGACATCCCGGCTGCACAGCACGGCAGAAGAATGCTGAACGCCACTCAACGGCAGCCAGAGGCAGAGAGAGAGAGAGAGAGAGAGAGAGAGAGAGAGAGAGAGAGAGACAGGCTGTGTGTATGAGAGAGAATGGGGACAGATGGAGTCCCCAAAGCCGCCCCCGTGACCTGCCTAAGTTACCACCCGGTGATCTATTCAAGTTTGTTTTTTTTTTTTTTTTTTTTGCGGTACTAGGGATTGAACTCAGGGACATTCTACCTCTGAGCTATACCCCCAGTCCTATTTTTTATTCTTTATTTTGAAACAGGGTCTCACTAAGTTGCGGAGTGCCTCACTAGGTAGCTGAGGCTGGCCACGAACCCGGATCCTCCGGTCTCAGCCTCCTAAATGCTGGGATTACAAGCGTGCGCCACCACGCCTGGCTCTATTCAAGGTTTTTATGCTTGATGTATCACTGACGAGATTAGAACTCTGATTCCATTATTCCACCTCTGAATACCGTTGCTTTTAGGGGACACCCGGCATCCAAACCACAGCAAATAGTATTTCTTAAAGGTTCATAGGTTAAGCCTCGCCTGGTGGCACACGCTTGTCATCCCAGTACTTGGGAGGCTGAGACAGGAGGATCCCAGGTTTGAAGCCAGCCTCAACTAACTTAGTGAGCCTGTTAGCAACTTAGTGAAGCCCTGTTTCCAAATAATAAAATAAAAAGGGCTGGGGATGGAGCTTGGATGTCGAATGCCCCTGGGTTCAATCCCCAGCACCATGCACGCACGCATGCACACACACACACACACACACACACACACACACACACACACACACCTCATATGTTGAAGCTCTAACATGGAGCTGGAGCTGGAACCCTGAGGAGGTAGCCACATTTGAACAGGTCCCGAGACTGGGGCCCTCACAAGGGGCTTAGTGTCCGTATAAGAAAAGAGAGATGCCAGCACCTGTGCATCCGCACACTCAGGTGAGCGGTGGTCTCCGTCAGCCACGGAGAGCCCGCCCCAGGACCCCACTGTGGTGGCGTTCCCGTCTCAGGCTTCCAGACCCCAGGGCTTGTGAGAAGCAGGTTTCTGTTGATTAAGCCGTGGGTCTCTATTACGATGCGGGGGGTCTGTCATTTGCTTAAATGAGCACGCTAGTGACCCCAGCGGCACAGGCAGGAGACGGAGGCCGGGACTCTGCGGCTGGGCCCCTTTGCTCACTCTCTGCCGCTTCCAGCCTGGCGTGAAGTCCTTCCCGCCTCGGGCTTGTGGCGTCGGCTCTCCTCCCTCTCCTCCCACCGCCCCCTCCACACTCTCCCCGAGAACTCTGGGGTCTGGCTTCCTGCTTCCTCCTGCTCCAACTCGATTCTAGCATCCATACAAACGATCTGTCTCTCAGACAGCGTTCTCAGCTTCAAGATCTCGTTAGCACCACCTCCTTAGCATCAGCTGCTGGGAACTGGTCCCCCCGGCCCCCGCTGCAACACACACACACACACACACACACACACACACACACACACACACACACACACCGAGAGCTGCAGGGACCCCGCAACGCCTGTCTTCTTTCTTTCTATCTCTTGATCTCGATACACAGGCTCTCTGACTTTGTAGAGACTCCCGGAGACCCTCCATCCCTCCATCCCTCCATCCCTCCATCTCTCCATCCCTCCATCCCTCCATCTCGTCCCTGACCAGAAGCTCCCGAGCTGTCATGAATAGTTATGCCTGATACATGGAATGCGCAGGATCTGCCAGCTGAGTAGGGAGCGAGGGGCTGGAGCCCCAGGGCCTTCGCTCAGCAAGCTGGCGTCCTCTTGAAGAAGGAGCACGGTTTCCTTCCTATCAAGTACAGTCCTTGTCAAATCATATATTTACAAGGTGGCATCTGTCTAATAGGACTTTTTTTTTTTTTTGGTGGTACTGGGGATTGAACCCAGAGGCATTCTACCTCTGAGCTATACCCCTAGTCCTACTGTATTTTTATTTTGAAACAGCGTCTCACTAGGTTGATGAGAGTCTCACTGTTTGCTGAGGCTGTCCTCGAATTGCGATCCTCCTATCTCAGCCTCTCAAGTACTGGGATTATAAGCGTGTGCCACCATGCCCAGCTAGCAGGACATTTTAAAAAAATGTTCAGAAGCCAGAAGTGCTGGTACATGCCCATAATCCCAGTACTTGGGAGGCTGAGACAAGAAGATCACAGATTTGAGGCCAGCCTTAGCAATTTAGTTAGACCCTATTTTAAAATAAAAAATAAAGCCACTTGTAATTCTGGTACTTGGAAGGCTGAGAAAGGAGGATCACAGGTTCGCAGCCAGCCTCAGCTACTTAGTGAGGCCCTCCGCAACTTAGTGAGGCCCTGTTTCCAAATAAAAGAATAAAATAGGTCTGGTGACGCGCTGGGGCTTTGGCTTAGCTTAGGTCGAGCGTGTCCACTGAGTGCATGCTTACTGGAACATAATTAATTACATGATCTACGGGTCCAGCTTGGTAACTTGCTGGAGACTTGATAACTTGTTCGTCACACACACACACACACACACACACACACACACACACACACACACACACGCAGTTAATTTCTCAGCCAGGGGCAGATATGTGATTAGATGATTTAGCTTCCAGGCAGCTACTGCTCCTACGTGAGACTGCTCCTACGTGAGACTTGGGAGGGCCGAGCAGCATCTGCCTAGGGACGGCGGTGGCAGAGGGGCGGGTTCAGTTGCGGGGCTCGGTCTCTGAGTTATGGCTTCGTGTTTCTGGCCACGTCCACAGTGGGCTCTGGGGTGTGGGGTGTGGGGTGTGGGGTGTGGAGGGAGTTGGTCCTGGAAGCTCCGCCAAGAGTCTGTTTCTTCTCGCTTCTCAGTGCTTTTTTTTGAGCTGTCTCCAGCCCTTTCTGCATAAGCCAGCCACCGCTGGTTCTGTTCTCCCCAAGAACCTGGGTCAGCAGCATCTCCGGTCACCCGAACCTCTCCCCTCACCACCTGCGGCTCCTGGCTTGCCCTGCCCACCCTTCTGCACTCACCCGACAAAATGCCTCCCCCTCTCCTTTCCTTTTACTCTTTTTTTTTTGCAAAAAATAAAAAAAAAAGTTAAGAGGAAAATGGCTATTGTCCTACATTCTGCTCCCTAGAGTTGACCGCTGGTCTCACATCGACGCTCTCAACTTCTGATTCCCTCCTCTCTCAATCAGGGCAGGCTGGCGACCACAGCAACCAATAGGACAGGGTAGAAGTTACGTTTCTTTTTTGGCTGGGCAGTAACTGGAGGTTGAACCCAGGAACATTCTACCTCTGAGCTATACCCTCAGCTCTATTTTATTTTTTGTATTGAAACAGGGGTCTCACTAAGTTGCTGAGGGCCTCACCAAGTTGCTGAGGCTGGCCGTGAAACTGAGATTCTCCTGTCTCAGCCTCCCAAGTACTGGAACTAGAGGCATATGCCGCCATGTCCCACAGGCTCTGTAATTTTTTTTTTTTTTGGTGGTACTGGAGATTGAACCCAGGGGCATTCTACCTCCGAGCTACACCCCCAGCCCTATTTTTTATTCTTTATTTTGAAATGAGGTCTCACTAAGTTGCAGGGTCTCACTAAGTAGCTGAGGCTGGCCGAGAACCAGGATCCTCCTGTCTCAGTATCCCAAGTACTAGGATTACAAGTGTATGTCAGCACGCCCAGCTTCTTATTTTTGAAACAAGCTCTCACTAAGCTGTGGAGGGCCTCACTGCCTTGCTGAGGCTGGCCAGGAACCTGTGATCCTCCTGTCTCAGCCTCCCATGTTCTGGGATTATAGGCATGTGCCCCCACACCCGTAAGGCTCTGTGACTTCTGAGGCTAGTCATAGCGGCCTTGCCTTTGTCATTGGAACACATGCTCTTGGAGCCCCAGTTGCCATGCGAGAGTTCTGACTACTCTGAGGCCGCCATGCTGTGAGGAAGCCCAAGGTCCCGGGCAGGCACACTAAACACCAGGCGAATCATCTCAGCTTAGGTGCCAGGCATTTGAGCAAAGAAAATTTCAGATTTTTCCAGTCCTCGGCTGGTTGAGTCACATACTGCCAATCAATTCCTCTCTGCTGGGACCTCAGAGATTGGACACCTTGCTGTGCCCAAACTCCTGACCCGCAGACCTTTGAGCATAGGATAATGGATGTGGCTTATCCCACTAAACTTTGGGGTGGTTCTTCTGCAGAGAATGAAAATGTCCAGCTACTTAGTTCCCCTTCTCAGAGACAATCACCTTTACCAGTTTCTCCTGTGCTCTATCAAGGATGGGTTATGAATATACAATCACATAGTTTTCCTTTTGATATATTTGTAATACAATTGGCTGCATACCAAACACAGTGTTCTGCACTTTGATTTTTGCTCAGTTAACAACATACCTTGAAGAGCGTTCTACAACCTATATATATAGAAATGCTCCATTTTTTATAGTTGCATAATATTTTCTTCTATAAGTATATCATAATTTAAATAAATAGTTCTATATTCATGGACATTTTGGTGATTTTGTGTGTAAGGGTCAGGGAAGGGGGGTCTGGGCATTGAATCCAGGGGCATTCTACCTTTGAGATACATCCCCAGCCCTATTTTATTTTTCACTTTTTAATTATTTATTTATTTATTTTTTTGCTGTACTGGGGATTGAACCCACGGGCATTCTACTTCCGAGCTACACCCCCAGCCTTATTTTTTATTCTTTATTTGAAGCAGGGTCTCATTAAGTTGCGGAGGCCTCACTAAGTAGCTGAGGCTGATCGCAAACCCAGATCCTCTGGTCTCAGCCTCCCAAATGCTGGGATTACAAGCACATGCCACCATGACCGGCTTATTTTTATTATTATTATTATTATTATTATTATTATTATTATTATTATTGGCATTGTGGATTGAACCCAGAGGAGCATTTTTTTTTTTTTTTGCAGTACTGGTGATTGAACCCTGGGGCATTCTACTTCTGAGCTATACCCCCAGTCCTATTTTTTTTTTTTTTTTTTTGCAGTACCAGGGACTGAACTCAGGGGCATTTTACCTCCGAGCTATACCCCCAGTCCTATTTTTTATTCTTTATTTTGAAACCGAGTCTCACTAAGTTGCGGAGTGCCTCACTAGGTAGCTGAGGCTGGCCGCGAACCCGGATCCTCCGGTCTCAGCCTCCCGAATGCTGGGATTACAAGCGTGCGCCACCACGCCCGGCTCCCCCAGTCCTATTTTTTATTCTTTATTTTGAAACAGGTTCTCATCAAGTTGCTGAGGCTGGCCGTGAACCCGTATTCCCCTGTCTCAACCTCCCAAGTCCTGGGATTAGAAGCATGTGCCACCACACCTGGCAGAACCCAGGTGCATTCTACCTCTGAGCTACACCCCAGCCCTACTTTAGTCTTTATTTTGAAACGGTCTCACTAAGTTGCAGAGGACCTCACTAAGTAGCTGAGGCTGGCTGCGAACCTGGATCCTCCTATCTCAGCCTCCCAAGTACTGGGATTATAAGCGTGTGCTACCCTGCCCAACTCTTTTCATAATTTATTGGTCACTCAGATATCCTTTTTAATGAAGTGTGTTTGTCTTTTGTACTTGTTTATTACATTGTTTTGTCACCTTAGCTCTTCATTCATTCATTCAATTAATTTATTTTTATGGTATTGGAGACAGAACCCAGGGGCCTTCTACCTCTGGGCTACATCCCTAAACCTATTTTATTTTTTGTTTGGAAACAGGGCCTCACTAAGTAGCTGAGGATGGCGGTGAACCCGGATCCTCCTGTCTCAGCCTCCCAAGTACTGGGATTACAAACGAGCTCCACCACGCCCGGCTCAGCTCTCTATTTACTGGTGCATAATGGATTACCCCCAATCTCAGGGACTTGAAAGAGCAGTAAACAGCCCTCGCAGTTGTGTGGGGAGGGCCGCGGGACTGGCCTGGGCCTGGGCTGTGCTTGATCAGCCCTCAAGGCCCGTGGAGCTGGCAGCGCTTCTCCGTGGCGGCTCCTTCCCACGCCTGGCAAGTTAGCTCTGGCTCTGAGTGGGATGCTTCAGGGCCTTTTCAGCTGGTGGCTAACTTCCTCATGAGAGAGGGATTCCAGAGGAGCAGCACTGTGGAAGCCAACATTTCTAATATTTCTATGGTCTAGCCTCAGAAGTGGGATAGCATCTATTTTTTGCCATGTTTTGATTGTTAGAAGGGAGCCAGCCACTCAAGGCTCAGCTCTTAGTCACGGGGAGGGCAGTGGGCTCCTCTTTTTGAGAGGAGTGGTATCAAGAAATTTGTGGACTATTAAAAAAAATACAGCACTTGGTAGGAGAGTCTTTTATGCTAAATACGGATCTTTTGGTAGATAGACATGTGAATATCTCCACCTATTCTGTGGGTTGTTATGGTGCCTTTTGAGGAAGACAAGTTCTGTTAATTTTTTCCTTTGTGATAAGCCTTGCCAGATTTTTTTTTTTTTTTTTTCGGTACTGGGGATTGAACTCAGGGGCATTCTACCTCCGAGCTATACCCCCAGCCCTATTTTTTATTCTTTATTTTGAAACCGAGTCTCACTAAGTTGCGGAGTGCCTCACTAGGTAGCTGAGGCTGGCCGCGAACCCGGATCCTCCGGTCTCAGCCTCCCAAATGCTGGGATTACAAGCAT
>PVLC010011647.1:19331-32322 GCA_004027655.1 Graphiurus murinus | reverse complement strand
CTTCCCCTTAATTTTTATTAATGTTTATTGTCTTGATATTTGCACTGGGAGGGGCTACTCAGCTGAAGACCAAAGTCATTGCTTGCAGCCTTTAGTCCTGGACAAACACTCATAGGATTTGTGACTGGGGAGAGGACAGAACCTGTCGAGCCCGCCTGTCCTTCTTGAGGTGGGACCCTCCGCTGGGCATGAGAAGGTGGGTGTGACACAGATTGGAGGAAGGGGGCTAGACTAGGAAGGGCTGTCAGGACGGGGTTTGTCAGGTTTCATCTATGTGTTAGCCATTTGCATGTCTTCTTTAGAGAAATGTCTATTCCAACCCTCGTCTGTTTTTAGTTGGGTTACTGATTTTCCTGTTTCAAATTTTAAATTTCCCTTAATGTTGATTATCTTTAATGTGCAAGAATCACCTGGGAATCTTGTTGAAATGTAGATTCCGGCCAGGCATGGTAGCGCATGCCTATAAACCCAGTATTTGGGAGGCTGAGACGGGAGGACCACAGGGTCGAGGCCAGCTTCAGCAATTGATCAAGCCCTTCAGTAATTTCCAAATTTAAAAAAAAAAAGGGTTTGGGGTAAGCTGAGTGTGGTGGCACACACCTGTCATCTCCGTACTTAGAAGGCTGGGGACGGGAAGATCGCAGGTTCAAAGCCAGCCTCAGCAATTTAGCGAGGCTCTCAGAAATGTATCACAACCTTATTTCCAAATAAAAAAATAAAAGAGGTCTGGGAGTATAGCTCGGAGGTAGAATGCCCTGGGGTTCAAGCCCCAGTACCAAACCAAACAGAACAAAACTAGTGGATTCCAGGGTTGAGCTTGAGGTTCTGTACTTCCAATGCAGGATTGCCCGGTGACGGCCAGGCTCTGGAGCCGTCCCATGCAATACTCTGCACTGACACGTTGTTCTATCGCACTGTTGCCTGTGACTCTCATATGGCTCTGGGGAATTTGAAATGTGGCAATCGAGACTTAACAACTGAATTTTCTGGAGAAATGTTTTATTTTTTAAATACTTAGAAAGACAATTTTTTTTTTTTTGCAGGAAATCTCAAGAATATAATCTCTAGGTTAGGATACTTCATTTTGTGGAAGCCCAAGCTTAGAAATCGGCATTGCAGGGCTTACCAGACCTTTGAAATAAACACGGAACAGAAAGGAATACATAATACATACATATATATTCTTTATATATATATATACATGTGTGTATGCATATTTATATTTATGTATATATGCATGCATATGTATATTTTAGGATTCTATATGGATTTCAACATCAACTTTCAAGTAGTTTTCAGTGATGAATTAAAGTTTTCTCTTGAAAAAGCAAGTAAAGATTCGGAAAAGGAAAAAGATTTTTAGTTATTTTTTTTTTTAAGTGAAATGGTTTTTTCGTCCCCAGTTTTACTGAGGTGTTATTTTCAAATAAAATTGCATGTATGTCAGATGTACAATATGATGTTTTGCTATACAGATATGTATATGCTATAAAATGATTACCAGATCTTTTAAGATCTACTGTCTCAGCAATTTTTTTTTTTTTTTTTTTTTTTGTGGTACTGGGGATTGAACTCAGGGGCATTCTACCTCCGAGCTACACCCCCAGCCCTATTTTTTTATTCTTTATCTTGAAACCGAGTCTCACTAAGTTGAAGAGTACCTCACTAGGTAGCTGAGGCTGGCCTCGAACCCGGATCCTCCGGTGTCAGCCTCCCGAATGCTGGGATTACAAGCGTGCGCCACCATGCCCGGCTTAGCAAATTTAAAATATACAATAAGAGTCTTATTAACCATGGTCACCTGCTGTCCGTGAATTTCCTTATCCTCCATTTATGAAACTTTGACCAACATCGCCTCCTGGCCCCATCCTCTGGCCCCTATTAACACCACTCTCTGCTTCTATGAGTTGGACTTCTTTAGATTCCACTCTTAAGTGAGATCATGCAGTATTTGTCTTTCTGTGCCTGGTTTATTTAGTTAGCATAATATCCTCCAGGTTCTTGTATGCTTTCGGAAATGACAGAGTCTCCTTATTCTTAAAGGTCAAGTAATATTCCGCTGTGTGGACATCTGTCACATTTCCTTTATGCACCCAGCCAGGATGGTCCCGTAGGTGGATCCCATCTCTTTGCTATTGTAAACAATGCTTCAATGGCCCTGGGAGCTCGGATGTCTTTCCAAAACCCTGACTTTGTTTTCTTCGCATGCATCCCCAGAGATGGGATTGCCGGATCCCACATAGCTCTATTTTTAGTGTTTGGAGGAACTTCCATACTGCTTTCCCTAATGGCTGGACTGATTTGCATTCCTATCAACAATATACAAGGGTGTCTTTTCTCAGCCTCCTCACCAATTGTCTTTCTGATCAGTGTCATCCTAACAGGTATGAGGCGATAGCTTGCCATGGTTTTCATTTGCATTTCTCTGCTGATTAAGGATACTGACAGCCTGGCGTGGTGGCGCACGCTTTTAATCCCAGCATTCGGGAGGCTGAGACGGGAGGATCCGGGTTCTCGGCCAGCCTCAGCTACCTAGTGAGGCACTCCGCAACTTAGTGAAATTCGGTTTCAAAATAAAGAATAAAAAATAGGGCTGGGGGTGTAGCTCGGAGGTAGAATGCCCCTGAGTTCAATCCCCAGTACCGCAAAAAAAAAAAAAAAAAAAAAAAAAAAGGATACAGGATACTGAGCATCTTTTCATATACTTGTTGGTCATGCATACGCCTTCTTTTGAGAAATTTCTATTCTAATCCTTGCCCATTTTTAGTTGGTGTGTGTGTGTGTGTGTGTGTGTGTGTGTGTGTGTGTGTGTATTTGTTTGGTTTCTCTTTTCTCCAAATTTTACTTAATGTTACTTATCTTAAATTTAAATAGCCATATATTTAAATTTAAATATCTTATTTTAAATCTCAAATTTAAATTTAAGCAGCCAATTTGGTTAATGGCTACTGCAGTGGAAAGCACAGCTCAGACAGGAAGTGTCTCTAAATGGGCAAGTCATAATTGGACCTCACTCTTCTGTCCTCCTCTCTTAACAGACAACTTTGTACACACTGGATCCTCCATAAATAACTGTCGATGGCATTGTGACATAATACAATCGGAGGAGTTTTAAACAATGTTTTTCAGAACTCTACAGTAGTAAGTCTCCAAAAGTCTTTTGAACTTAAACCTGCCAGAGACCTACCAATTGGCTCTTTTGACTGAATTTCAGAAAGAATCAGGGCCTACCTGGATTGAGGAGTTAATTCACCAACTCCTTCTTTCTCATACCTGTGGTCTGCATACTAGTTCATTGACTGGGCTCAAACCAACATCACAGATAGTTCTGGACCCCCAAACTTACAGCCTCAGGACCACATGGAAGAGAGCCCCTTTCCACCGACAAACACAAGTTTGAAAATTCTCAGGGAAGATCTCTGATTGGCTGAGCTTGGGTCATGTGATCCAATTCCGGAGCCAATCGTAGTAGCCAGAGCCATAGGTTCTAAGACTGGCCCAGCTCGGCTGCAGGGTATCCCCTGTACATTTAAGGATGGTATCCTTGAGCCGGGTGTGGTGGCACACGCTTGCAATCCCAGCGTTTGGGAGGCTGAGACCGGAAGATCCGGGTTCGCGGCCAGCCTCAGCTACCTAGTGAGGCACTCCGCAACTTAGTGAGACCCGGTTTCAAAATAAAGAATAAAAAATAGGACTGGGGGTATAGCTCGGAGGCAGAATGCCCCTGAGTTCAATCCCCAGTACCGCAAAAAAAAAAAAAAAAAGGATGGCATTCTCAGACACATGCTTGGAGTTGGGAGGAACAGTTCCCACAAGACGGGGTATGTTTTTCTTGGCAAATAAAACCATAAATCTGTGTCAAAGGGGAGGGTCTCTAGCTTACATACATCGCTGCTGAGATGCATTTCCTTTGAGTGAGATACCATAGAGGTGGAATTGCCTTCTTCAATCATGTCAACCTGGCCCTGCTATGCTGGCAGAGGTTGGTCTAGAAACCAAAACATTCCAAAGAAGTGCAACATTGGAAAATGCACGCCAAGCAGGAGTCAGTTGGGTGGAGACGTCGCAGGAAAGAAGGGGCGTTTGGGGGATGAAGCAGCAGATGCAAAGGCCAGGTGGTGAGCGTGCTGGGCCTCCGGGGGGTGGGGGGGATGGAGAGTCGGTGATGGAGCAGGGAGAGGCATGGTGGAAACCACCAGCCAGACTTCAAAGGCCCTGGGCCCTAAGGGGAGGAGCCTGGGCGTTCTTCTCTGGGTACCAGAAGGCCATTGGTGGAGCTGACACAGGGGTGTGGTTCGCCTAGAGCTGTGGGTGTCCACCAGGATTGCTGTGGCTGGAGGATGGGCAGGATGGAGAGGGAGGCAGGATGCTGAGGATGGCGATGTCTCCATATGTCACTAAGGAACTCCTGCTTCTGCGGGGGCAGGGGAACACCAAGCTCCTTCTTCGTTGTTTTTTTTTTTTTTTTTTTTTTTTTTTTTTTGCAGTACTGGGATGGAACCCAGAGACATTCTACCTCCAAGCTATACCCCCAGCCCTATTTTCATTTTTTATTTTGAAACAGAATCTCACTAAATTGTGGAGGGCCTCACTAAGTGGCTGAGGCTGGCCTCGAACCCAGATCCTCCTGTCTCAGTCTCCCAAGTACTGGGATTACAAGGTGTGCACCACCACGCCCGGCACATCAAGCTCCTTCTGACTGCTTGTGTGCTGGCTCCTGAGACCAGGCTGGGTCTGGGTCTCGGCTACACAGCCATCCAGCCCTGTGACCCTGGGCAGGTGACCTAGTTCCCTTGAACCTCAGTTTCCCCATCTGGAAAATGCAGTCAGAATACTTGCCTGGCACAGTGGTGGTCAGGTTGCATGACCGAAATAGAAATCATGGTCCCTCTCCTGCAGGCGCCGGAGCCCTCGAGTCAGGGCTCCCTTGGGAGTGTATTTACAAGGGAAGGGTTAGGCAATGAGGACCCAGAGGGAAAAATGGCTGAAGCTTCTTAGAACAGCACTGTAACTGGGTCAGGCTGACTCCTGAAGACTTCAAGGCACAATCCTCCAGGCCTGGCTCTCTGACCTCTCAGGAGACTCCTGTATCTAAATCAGAATGTGCTGGAAGAGGCTGATTTCTCAGAGCATTTCCCTGGAGGCCAGCCGGGCATCTCAGGAGAGAATGAGGGCATCGGGCTACAATTGAGGATGCATCTGGGATTAACCTGTTAGCCAGGCCTGACAGCCACAAGTCCCAGCAGAAAATCCCCAGGGCGGAGCCAGGACAACCCAGGCCTGTAGGCTTCAAGTTCCACGAGCCTGAGAAAATCACTTTAACTCTCCTGGCCTCAGTTTCCCCATTTGCAGCATAGAAACAGTACCACCCACACGGGAGCTGTGTGAGGAGTCAAATCAGCGAATGCATGTATCACCTGGTCGCACGACTGCAGCTCCAGTTGGGGACATTAACTGGGACCCTGCAATCCATAAGACTCTTGCTACGTGCTTGCAAATAAGATATGGATCCTGCCTTGAAGAGAAGGCCTATGGAACAGATATCTGAACCCAAACAGGAAGGTACAGGACAGTCTCTAGTACTATCAATAAGCGGTGTGTCCATGCAGCTGAATCAAGTGTTTTTTCCATGGAAGTAATGATATACTTTCAAGATAATATGCACGCACTGAAGGCAAGGTCGTACAGGTTGTTGAATCATCACGTGGACTAAAGAAATCACTGATGTCTGTGTTTCCTAAGAAAGATAAAAATATCATTATAATAGTAGCTCACTCGCTGTCCCCTTCGAAGGAGGGAAACGGAGGCTCAGACAGACAAGACGACTTGCCTAAGTTAGCAAGAACCAGCTCTAGGATTCGAACTCAGATCCCATATCTATTTCATCCTATGCATTCTTAAAAGACATTACATGAAATATCTTCAGGAAAGCGGTGGCAAACCATAAACACAGAGGAGTTTGCCAGGCCACCAGTATTAATTGAGCACCTACTGTATGCCATGCTGGCTTTTTGGACGGGATAATCCCTTCCCTTCTGTAGCTCAGAGTCCGATGGGAAAGACAGCCATGTAATAAAAAATTAAAACAGGGGCTCTTAAGAGACACTTCATTCCCTGCCCCGCTCATAACCAACTTACTGGACAAACTGATGCTCATTTTGCCTTCTGTAGAAATGGTTGACTGATCCTAGGATCCACTGAAGACTAGTAGTCTGGGCTATCCCCACCGAACCTGGGGACCTGCCAGTGAACAATCCTTGCTGGGGGCTCCCGTGGGGCTGGTGAGGTTTTCCCAGAGCTGTGCTGCAGTCTGAGGTTTTCTGTGCAACCTTCCTTCCTTCCCCTTTAGCCTCAGGTGTGGGACCTGCATCACGACCTGAACGCCCTCCCTTCCTACCTCTTCCCTCTCTTTTCAACCTCCACAGAGATTTCTGCCAATGGATCCTGTTTGCTGCTAACCCACCTGGGGGACCTGCTGTGCAGAAGACTGGCTGGCTGGAGCGTCCCGCAAAGGCGAGGCTCACGCGGAAGCCTGGCGCACAAGCAGCCAGGGTAAAATGAGGAACGGCCCTCTCCGGGGAAAGGGGGCCATGGGCTGGGGAGCGTCTGTTCAGAACCAAAGGATGCCACTTACTTCTGCTGTTTACTCTTGAGCGAGTCATTTGATCCCCTGAGCCTTGGTTTCCTCCTTTGAAAAATAGGAATAATGATATTACCTCCCTCCCAGGGCTGCTGGGATTAAATGGGAATTAAATGAGATAATCCAAGCTCAATGGTTCAGAGCTGTGTCTCCTTGCAAGGGCACCGGGGCTGTGCGGAACACGATGACAGGGTGGGGGCTGCCCGCCTTTCTGTGGCCCCTCCCCGCCCGCCGACTTTCACAGGTCCTCTTGCAGAAACCAGACTCCAGGGAGACTCAGGCCTCTGTTGTCTGCACTCACAACTGTGGCCCCAGTCAAAGGGTCCCCCCTGCAGATACGGTGGCCGTGGTATGAGGTGTCACCATGGCAGGTTGAACGCTATCTGGGTCATTCGAGCCCGGGAATCTGCCAAATCAGATAATTTTGGTGGTGTGCCTCTCTGGCGGGATCACATGTCCTGAGTACTGGACCTCGTCCCCACCTGGCCTGGTTTTCCGGAGACAATCCCCTTTTCAGTAGGCCTGCGACGAGAGCTGGTTTCAGCTGGTCTGTTGAAGTTAGTCCAGGCTTAGGAGCAGGAACCCTGACTTGCAGCCTTCCATTTACTTTCTTTGTTGTGCGGCAGACCCAGGATGGCCATTGGGCATCTATTGCTAACAAAGGCTAAAATCCTGCAATTTGCACATTTTTCTATTTGAAGAGCATTTTCATTCCAGTCTAACATATGTACAAACCGTAAGTATGCAGCTTGTTGCATATTCAAATTCGCATAAACAGCACCCAGACCAACAGTAGGCGTGTTGGGGGCTCCCCAAAGTCCCCTCCTTCCCCCCGGCCCCTTCCAGTGACGAACTTCTGCTCAGACGAGCCACTCCCTGGACTTCTAGCAGCTCGGTTAGTCTTGCCATTTTTGAACTTTATACAAATGGCAGCACAATATATGTTGCTTGGGGCCAGCTTTTTTTTTTTTTTTTTTTTGCTCCTTTGTTTGTTTTTCTTTTTGGAATTGAACCCATGAGCATTCTACCTCCAAGCTATACCCCCAGCTCTTTTTTTATTTTTTCATTTTGAAACAGGATCTCGCTAAGTTGCTAAGGCTGGCCTCAAATCTGCAAGATCCTCCTGTCTCAGCCTCCCAAGTACTGGGATTATAGGCATGTGCCATTATATCCGGCTGGGCCTGGCTTCTTTTGTTTGACTACATATCTGTGACCTTTATCCATGTGACAGGGAAGCTATCGTTCATTAATCCTCACTGCTATTTAGGATTCTGTGGAATGAATATAACACTACTTATCTGTCTTTTGAGGCAAACACAGAGCATTCTAATATGCATTTTTGTGGAGACATGTGACTATTCATGTTAAGTATCAAAGTTTTGGCTGTTTACAAATATATATTAGCGCTGGGGATCTAGTTCAGTGGCCAAGCACTTACCTGGTGTGTGCCAGGCGCTGAGTTCCATCCCCGGCACCACCAAAAAAGAAAGAGAATAGTATATAAATTAGAAAGGGATAGCCGGGCGTGGTGGCACACGCTTGTAATCCCAGCATTCGGGAGACTGAGACCGGAGGATCCAGGTTTGCAGCCAGCCTCAGCTACCTAGTGAGGCACTCCACAACTTAGTGAGACCCTGTTTCAAAATAAAGAATAAAAATAGGGCTGGGGGTATAGCTTGGAGGTAGAATGCCTCTGAGTTCAATCCCTAGTATCGCAAAAAAAAAAAAAAAAAAAAAAAAAAAAAATTAGAAAGGGATGACCTGCTAGCATGGTTACTCTCAACCTCTTTTACGATGACACAAATATGCTTTCAGATAGGGAAAGAAAGGGGCGAGGTCACATCGGGACTCCTAACAGTACACGTGCTGTCTGCCCTCTGGGACGTGTCCCTGCTGTGGCAGGTCCCCTAGGGTCAACAGTGGTCCCCTGGAGGGAAGCAGAGGTTTCTGAAGGTAGTGTGGGAAGATCGTTGAAAGGGACACACACCATGTTTTCCAGGGATCCCTCTGAATAGATGCGCTTAGACCATCTCACGTGACCTTGGACGCCGCCCCCTCTCCGGGCGCAGGGCTCACACCTGCAAAGGAAGGTCAGACACGGGTGACATCCACAGATGTTTCCAGAGCCCGCGTCCTTTGAGAGTGACTGCTGTTGACCCTGATCCGTGACAATATTAACAGTTTATTTCCCTGTCCTGGTGTTCACATTGCTTTAGACAATCTCGACGCCATTATCTCATTTAATTCCTCAAAGATGCAACAGCGTTAAGAAGAACTGGGATGCGGAGGCATCTGAAGCCCACAGGGCTGAAATGCCCGATTCAGGGCACACAGCCAGTAACTGTCGGAGAGGAGGCGGGAAGGAGGCCAGCTCCCTTCGAGCCTTCACTCTCGACTACTGACGCTTTCTTTTCTTCCTTTAATGGAATGTTGGGGGCATACAAAAACACGCAGAGAGCGCCGTGATGGACATCTATGTTTGCACTGAGCTGTCTGAGAAACAGAACATGCAAAATGCTTGAGTTCTTTGCAGCTCTCTGCACGGTCCCTTCCCGCTGGGGCGACCTCTCTCCTGATGGGGAGTCCATCTTCCCACGATGCCCCCTTGCTGCTTGCGTGGTAGACATGTTTCCAGTCCTCATAAAAACCTGCGGAATTGCCTCCAGGTGTTTGACCTGTATCAAGGGGTATTGTTCTATACGTGTCCTTTTGCAAATAACACCCCATACACACCCAACACTATATTTTTCATGATGATACATAGAGTTCTAGTTCATTAACTTGTACTGTTGTCCTTTCAGCATATACTGGAATTGATCCACGCCATCCTCTTATGGAAGGGTATTTAGAGTCTTTCCCGTTTTCCACCATTTAAAAGTGCTGCACTTCTCATTCCTCTGCATTCGTGAACTAAAATTTTGATGGGTGAACTCTCCATCATACCTTGCACTGCGGTCTGAGTGCACCCCCAAAATAGATTTCTTTTTTGTATTGCTTTGCTTTTTGGTTTTGTGGAGCTAGGAAATGACCCTAGGGACATTCTACCTCCCAGCTATACTCCCAGCCCTATTTTTATTTTTTATTTATTTATTTATTTATTTTTGCGGTACTGGGGATTGAACTCGGGGCATTCTACCTTTGAGCTATACCCCCAGCCTTATTTTTTATTCTTTATTTGTATTATTATTATTATTATTATTATTATTATTATATTATTTGCGGTACTGGGGATTGAGCTCAGAGGCATTCTACCTCCGAGCTATACCCCCAGCCCTATTTTTTATTCTTTATTTTGAAACCGGGTCTCACTAAGTTGCGGAGTGCCTCAGCTGAGGCTGTCCTCGAACCTGGATCCTCCGGTCTCAGCCTCCCAAATGCCTGGATTACAAGTGTGCACCACCATGCCCGGCTTTATTTATTTAGTTAGTTAGTTAGTCTTGAATCAAGATCTCCCTAAGTTGTTGAGGCTGGTCTGGAACCTGTGATCCTCTTCCTGTCTCAGCCTCCCAAATACTGGGATTACAGGTGCACGTCACCATGCCCTGCTTCCAAAATGTATAAGTTGAAATCCTACCCTTCAAGGTGATTGTAGTAGGAGACGGGGTATTTATGAGGTGACTAGTTCAAGTCTTTATGATTGAGATTAGTGTCTTTAAATAAGAGACCCTGAAAGCTAGCTAGCCCCTTCTGCTTTGTGAGTACACAGTGAGGAGTCACCGTCTCTGAGCCACGAAGCTGAACCACACGCTGAACCTGCCAGTGCCTTGATCCATGACTTCCAGCTTCCAGAACAGTGTGAGAAATACATTTTTGCTTTTACAAGCTATCCGATTCATAGTGTTTTGTTACAGCAGCCCACGCAGTCTAAGACACCGGTTTCTTTTCATCTGTATAGATCTGTGATAACACTGGGTAGTTTAATTCATTCATCAGTTTTTGTTTATTCTTGGGCATTTACCATGTGCCAAGTCATGAGAGCAAGACCCAGCTCTTGATCTCTAGGAGTTGACAAGGAGACCGAATCCCAGCCTTGGCCAGACGGGATGGGGGCGTTGAGGACTCGTCACCGAGGGGCCGGGGAGCAGAGGCAGACTCCACAGAGGAAGCAGAAACACAGGGCTGCAGAGGGGTGACCAGCCTGGCCTGGCCATCGTGCCCACACTCTTTGCAATTAAAAGGCTTCCTCCAATGCGTCCCTTGGCCAGAGTCACAACGACCCACTACAACTCTCTTCTCAAACTTACTCCTTCTTGCGCAAAGTAACACTGACTGTGCCTAAAAAAATTAAAAAAAAAAAAAAAAAATAGTACTTTGGGAAGCCTACACGAGCATGTCTGCTGGGATTGGACTCCACTCTG
The DNA here is from genome assembly GCA_004027655.1 of Graphiurus murinus. Classification (NCBI taxonomy): domain Eukaryota; kingdom Metazoa; phylum Chordata; class Mammalia; order Rodentia; family Gliridae; genus Graphiurus; species Graphiurus murinus. The sequence continues at coordinate 21,324 of PVLC010011647.1, read as the reverse complement.
GCGCCCCGATGACATGCTCACTGTGCCTGGGACGTGTCCTGCCCATCTGGAATCATCGTAAAATAATAGGTCAGGGGTCATGGGTACAGTACACGTACCACCATCGCTGTGATGAACACGACAGATGCCTGCACTTAATTGGCAGAAAATTCTTATAAGACTGGAACTACAGCGCTCTCTATTTTTTTTTTTTTTTAGAGATGAGGCGGCTGAGAGAGGTGAAGTAATTCACCCAAGGCCACCCAGCTAGGAGGTGGCAGACGCAGGGCTCCATCCTGGCTCTGGCTGATTCTAGAATCCTCCATCTCTGCCAGGGGGTGCCTGCCAAAGCGGAAACCCAGTCTCCCCCTTACAGAGCAACCCCAGCAGAGAAAAGTTACTTACCACCCAACACGAGCCGCTCACCACTCACACATTGCCTCCTTTTGCTTCAGGTCTTCAGGAAATTAGAGCAAATCCTATTTTTAGATGCCGTGGTTCGAATGACAGTGATGTATGGGTTAGCGACTCGTTTTATGAACAGAGCTCAGAGGTGTTACCCGATCTGACGCTCGGAAACTCTCTGACATCATCTCATTTTGATCTTTATAATTTATTTCTCTTCTTCCGTGAGTCCTGCAGCAGATTTGGGCCAGAAACAATACAACTCTGGGTTGACATAGAAGGCTCTCTCAGAATCCTGAGACACAAATGATAGAGGAAATAAGGTGGCTGGTGGTGGCAGTGAAGGGGGCGGGGAGCAAAAATTAAGAGTTCAGTTCACGGTTGGGTCTAGAAAAACCAGACATCTTCCCATCCTGTCAATATTGATTGCATGCCAGTGTTGGACAAAATGCTACAATTTTATTGCTTACATTTTATGGCTAATCATAATCTTATAGTTTCAAAGACCAGCAACAGGGCTGAACAAGGCTGTAGGTGCCCCAGCAATCCCAAGACTTGGGCAAAGGAAAAAGAGAACAGAAGTAGGGGGGGCAGATGGTAGGAAGTGTTAGGAACAAATATGGAGTTTTTTAATAAGTGCTGGAGAGCTGGGCGTGGTGGTGCACACTTGTAATCCCAGCATTCGGGAGGCTGAGACCGGAGGATCCAGGTTCACAGCCAGCCTCAGCTACCTAGTGAGGCCCTCCGCAACTTAGTGAGACCCAGTTTCAAAATAAAGAATAAAAAATAGAGCTGGGGGTATAGCTCAGAGGTAGAATGCCCCTGAGTTCAATCCCCAGTTCCACAAAAAAAAAAAAAAAAAAAAAAAAAAAAGTGCTGGAAACATCTGCCTCCTTTAGACAATTTCATTCTTGTCAATACTGGAAGGGATCTTTATTCCCATTTTGTAGATTACACAACCAAAAGAGGCTAAGCAACTTACCCCAGGACATACAGCCGATAATCCATCTTATTTTCTTGCCCGTACTGGAAAGGATCTGTGTTCTCATTTCATAGGTTAGACAGCCAAGAGAGGCTAGGTAACTTGTCCCCAGACACACAGCTGGTACCTATGAGGCCAAAATGGCAAGATTTAGGAAATAAAAAAAAAACATGGGACATGAATTATATTTGAATGCCAGGAAAATGATGGAAAAGAAACTAACCCAGATCGGTCCCATGTGAAATTCCAGACTAATAACTAAAAATGCAAGTTGGCCTCATGTATTTACTAACTATGACACTCCCAGAAGTTCAAAGTCAGTTGCCTCAGACCTCTCTCTGGCACACATGCGACATCGTAGGGTGCTCGATCACGACCAGCCACAAGAGCGCAGACCCCAAGTTTTACACTTGTCATTTCACTTGACACCCTGTAACCTCAGGTCAACTACCGGGTCCTAGGTACGGATGTTGGTCCCATTTTGTGAGGCTCATGGCGACGAAATAATTTGATCATGACCACGCAGACAAAAAAGTAGCTGAGCCCAAGCTTACGCTCGAACCCAGTTCTGACGTACTCAAAAACTGTCACTCAAAAAAAAAAAAAAAAAAAAAAAAAAAAAAAAAA
>PVLC010011647.1:5982-19231 GCA_004027655.1 Graphiurus murinus | reverse complement strand
ACAGATGAAGATGCAGAGGTCCAGAGGGAGGATGCTGTGACTTGCCCAGGTGCACAGAGCTCGGAAGGCCAGAGGCTCAGAGACACAGAGTCATCACCCAGAGGCCACACAGCTAAAACCTACAGCCTGTTGAAAAGACAACCACTGCCCTTTCTTTTGCTGTTCGCCAGGCAGCCGCCACGGACACTGCCATTTATTCTGAATGGATGCCAGCCAGGCGCTCTGGCCCTCTGCGTAATCACAGACCCCCCCGGGGACCTGGGTCTCCAGCCCATTGCACAGACGGCGGGGCCGAGGCTGGGGGGAGCGGGCGGGCCTGGCGGGGGCGGCCGCGCGCGGAGGGCCGGGCGGCACTCAAGGGGTTAAGGCAGGCTGCGCGGTGGCTCGGTGCGAGCCGGGAGCGCCGGGCTGGGGCGCGCTGCTGGCGGCGGCGGCGCGGGAGCCGTGAAGTCCCGGGGAGCCAGCGAGAGAGCCTCCCGGAGCCCCGCGGCCAGCTGCAGCCGCGACCCGTGTCCCCGGGCGGGTCCTGCGCGGGGCCTGGCGACGCGGGCCACCCGCAGTGCCCCCGCCTGCGCCCAGCCCCGGCTGGCGGAGGATCGCCGCCTTCGCCGCCGCCCGGCTTGCCGGCTGGTGTCGCCACGGCTGCCGCTGTCGCCTCCGGGTCCCCGGCCGCCGCGGTGGCCGCCGCTGTCGCCTCCGGGGCGCGCGCTCTCCCGCTGGCTCGCGGGCGGCGCAGGAGGATGCCGCGGGCAGCCCGGCAGGAGCAATAGCCTCCCGGCCCGGGGCCCGAGCCACATCGGCGGGGGCGAGCTGAGCTGGCCGGCTGGAGGTCACTGCAGCAGCCGCCCCGGAAGGCGCCACCGAGAGGGGCGCGAGGCGCAGGGACCCCGGCGCCCGCCCAGCTCCGCTGGTGGAGTTTGCAAGAGCTGAGACCGCACAGGTAAGGACCGGGGTCCCGGACCCCTCCGAAGAGGCTCCCCTGTGGGGAGAGGATTCCAGCCTCCAGGCTGGACTTGCAGTCTCCACCACCGAGGCCGGCACGCGGAGGCTCTGTGCCCGGACCTCAGAGTGGTGACAGCCAGGCTCGGGGTAAATGACAAACTTTCCTAAGGCTGGTAGAGGATGGGACGCGGTGGCTGGTCCAGGGTCCCTCTGCTGGCCGTCCCTCTGGCCCCCCCCCAAGACAGGCACTTAACGGGCTTCTCCGCGGAGCTGGGCCAGGGAGAAGGCAGGAACTGGATTCCTGAATCGCCCCTTCTTGGTCGGCTCCGGAGTCCCAAGACAGAAGGAGCCGCCGTGGTACTGACAAGCTGGCTCTACAAGGGGCCCTTTGGGGGTGACAGTTTGGGGAACCAGGGTTCCTGTCAGCTGGAACACCAGCAGCCAGAGCTACCAGGCTTTCTTCCTTAGGTCCATCCTGAGGTGTGTGTGTGTGTGTGTGTGTGTGTGTGTGTGTGTGTGTGTGTGTGTGTGGAGAGAGAGAGAGAGAGCACGCAGGAGGCCGGGATACATCCATCTAGGGTGCCCCAACCAGGCCCTTCCAGCAATATGGTAAAACTCTCCTCCCTCCTTGGCAGAGCCCCCCGAGAAGGGATGGAGGTCACCGCCCACTCCCTGCAGCTCCAAAAGGGCTGTTCTTTAGGTGAGGAATAAAAAAATAAACAAAAATAAAAATAAATCAGGGAAGTTTCCTGGGCTGCTCAAAGAGACCATTCAGGCTGGAACCTGGGGAGGTGCAAACTTTGCAGAAAAGGAATGGGAAGGGCCGACTGGCTAGGAGCCCCGGTGTCTCACCCCAGCCCTGGGGATGTGGGCAGCCCTTCCTCCACGCACTCCAGACCCCTGGATGCTTCTCCTAGCTCACAAGTTTGTCCAGGGGGTTTTTTGTTTGTTTGTTTTTGTTTTTTGCTTTTTGTTCTGGTGAGAACCAGGCTTCAAAGAGGCCACCCAGTCCCCAAGGATCATTTGGGAGCTAACCCTGTAGCCACAGCCCCATAAGGCACCTTGTGCTTCTTTCCTGGGGTTCAGGCTAAGGCTGGGATTGTCTTGAGGTGCTGGTTGGTACCGAGGTGCCCGTGTCTTAGATACCGGGATCGGATGTTCTTCTGGCCGTGATTCAAGTGTCTGGAAGATTCCCCTGGCCCTGTAATTGCCCCTGCTGGGCCTGAGTGCTCGCCTCTAGGGAAAAGCATGACTGTGAGGCTTCCAGACAGTTTTTGAAGCCTGAGGTGGGATTCTGAGGACCGCCTGCCTTTGCCTGGGATTCTGATCTGGGGCCAGGCTGCCAAAACCCAGGAATTCCTCCGGTGCATCAGAGCCCAGTGCTTTCTGTCTTGGGAAAAGCCCCAGCTCTGAGTCTGGAGCTTGGAACTTCAAACCGCCCTCGGTTTGCTGTGGGCGAGCCACTAGCCCGTTCTGGGCTCCAGCTGCTGCTTCTCTAAAATAAAGAGCTCCCAAATATCTTCAGAGGTTCCCCACCTGGATGCTTGAGGACACTGAGCCGTGTCACAGATGAGATGTTCAGAATCCCAGGAGGTGATGTAATTTGATGGTTCTAAGATTGACCAGGACCTTCACACTCCAAGCCTCAGTTCCTCCAGTATAAAATGGGGAATCAATCTACAGAGGGTGCTGGAGCACCAACTAAGATGGTGCACAGGAGAACTTAGTGTTGCCGGGCAAAGCGTGGAGCTTAGGGTTGAGAGCAGCTAGGCTGTCTGGTGTAGAGTCTTGTGCTCGGGCATCTGAGTGCTGTTCCCCCAGGAAGGCTGGCTCTGTCCCACCTGATCCTTGGTTTGGAGGGCAGGGTCCCTGTTCTCTCCAATCACCTGATACCTGCAGTCCCCGCCTCCTCTCTGCTTCCTCATAAAACCCTGCTGGGCCAGCTGCTCCTCATGGGGAGCCAGCCCTGGGAGGGCTCTGTGCACCCAGCTGCTGCGTCTCCATGGCAACAGGAGGTGGAGGTAAGCCGTCTCCATGGCTTCAACTTTGCAGCTGCTTAGGGACCCAGAGCAGAGAAGTTCAGCATGTCCTGTGTCAGGCGTCCAGCATGCAGAGGGGCTGAGGGATGCTCGTACCGCACTGTTTCCTTCGAGAGTGGCCGCTCTGGGAGAGAAGTGTTTTCTAGCTTTGTGGCAGGGGCAGCTGGGGGGACGCTGAGGCTGTGGGAGAGCGCAGGGGACCGGTCCATTCTTGTTTCTGAGGCTGGGGGGCAGCCCTGGATTCCTGCTGCTGCGAACACAGGCCCGGGAGGCAGAGCAGGGGAGATGGAGCTTGTCCAGGCTGGCATGGGAGTTGGTAGCATGCGGCAGGGGCCAGCAGGGGCAGTTTAACTGTGCACTGCCTCAGTCCGCGCGCTTGGCCGAGGACTCTAAGAAAATGAACAGTTGGTTTTCCTGAAGGAGGAGGGGATGTGAGTGTATTTGCACGCATGTGTGAGTATATGCATATATGCGCCTTCTCATTCAGGTCTGGGAGTATGACTTCCATCAGAACCTTGGGTGTGTGTGTGGGCATGTGTGTGAACAACATCATTACGCCTATTACTTGATGTCTGGGGGACTTAAGAGTGTGTGTGCACGCATGTGGGTTTGTGAATGTGTGTGTGTGTGCCTGCAAGATAATGGGTGTGCATGAGTACTCGTGAGGGGTCAGTGGTTGTGAAAGTGTTACGTGTGTGTCTGTGACTTGGGTGAAGCCGTGCGTGTCTGCCTAAGTACTGGTTTATAGCTATAACTGTGCCCCAGAGATGTGCATGGTGCTCGTACGTGTCTGCGTGGGTGTTTGTGAGTGCCTGCCCTTGTGAGCGTACACATGCATGCTCAACAGCATGCACGAATTTGTGCTACACGCTCACAGGCATCTGAATGCTTTTCAGTCTACCTTTCCGTATCTCTCTACGTGCATATGTGTGTATGGCATGGCACACTCCAGTCTCCCCTGCGTGTGTGTATGAAGTGTGTCCATGGGCATCCCTGTATATGGGTGAGTTTCGGAGCCCGAGTGTCTAAAAGTGTTAGAGTGTACATTTGATTGTGTCTCGGTGTCCATGTGTCTCGGTTCTCTGTGCCTATGTGTGTGTCACAGGGTAAACTTTTGTGTCTCTTAGTGAACACATTTCTGAGTGCCTGACTGTGTGTAGCCCTGCACACTGGAATGCACTTTTGTGTGTTTGTTTTTAGTGTTAGTATCTGGTTGTGTTGGTTGCAGCGTACATTTCCGTGTGTGTGTGTGTGTGTGTGTGTGTGTGTGTGTGTGTGTGCATGCATATGTGAGTGTCTCTGGATATGTGTTTCCATGTGACTTTTGTGCATGTCTCCTACGTCTGAGTGTACATACCTGGACTGGATCTCCTTGTACATCTCTGAGTGCACACGCGTGTGTTTCTGAGTGGCTTTGCCTATCTGGGTGGCAGTGTGACTTCTGCACGTGTGTGTCCAAGCATGAGAATCTCTGAGGGTGCGAACTGGTGAACGCACGTGTGTGCTCTCAAACAGGACCCGAGCCTAAGCTTGTATGACCACTCTTCTGCTCTTCGAGTTGAGCTGTGTCCGTGCCAGGCACCTTCGGAGAGTTGATTCAGCAGTCGGTGCCGGAACCGAGAAGGAGGTTGGCTGTTCATTTTCCCAAATTCCCATGCCGTCCAGGGCTCCGGAGCCTTGTGGATTCCCGAATCCCACCTCCCTCGCCCCCTTCCACAGCCCCAGTCTCCTCACCAGGAGCCTCTGCTTAGGACAGTTGCCAAATGAACTCGCAGATGTTAAGAGCACAGGTATAATTTTAGGCAGGAGGTCTGAAAATAGGCAGCCTAGGATGTGCCGAACATCTCGACAGCAGTGTTTCTAATTAGGAGCAACTTGTTTTCCTTAAATAAACAAATCAAGTGAGGAGAGAAATTGCCTGAGATTAATGGCTCCCCGGAGCAGGTCCAGATGTTGGGAAGATGGAAGCCGGGGTGGGGAGTGAGTGGGTCTTTGGTCGCCGTGGACTGAAAGTACTTAGTGCTCAGGGACCCTCTGGATTTTGATCAAGAGCTAGGACTGAAGGTGAGAAGCCAAAGAGGTGCGGGGGCCTTTCCCCAGGCTGGGCCAGGCAGGGCAGGGACCTTGGGGAGCTGTACCTCTGGCTCCAATTCCTCCTACCTTATGAAGTATGAGACTGCTGTTCTTGTTCTTCTTCGTTATGGGGCAGGCGGGCTGTATGCTGTGGCCCCTTCCCTTAGTGATTCAGCCCTGGGATCAGCACTGCCACCAGACGAGGCAGAAGTGACAATATGCCCGGTGCATACTTAGGTCCTAGGGGACCTTGTGTGTTTCTGCTGTGGCTGGGAAGAGCTCTCCTGAAGCTGCCGCTGTCTCCTGAGGCTGGCCCTAGAAAGAATGAACATATACTGCCCCCAAACTTTGATGAATTGTGGAGCCCAGCCTCGTACAACCCGGCTCCAGCCGGCCACAAATAAGTGCTGCTTCTGTATCCTTGGCCTTGAGAGTTGCTTGTTCTGCACCATTCTTGCAGTCAGAGCTAACTAATACCGGTACTGGTAAGTAGTCTCTGGTTCCTTCTCGTGTTTGACCTTGGAACTCTCTCAGAGATGCATTTGTTCTCACCATTGAGGTTCCATCCCTACCTTGCTTTCTGCCCATTTGGCATAAACAATGATAACATTAATAAGATGACATTTAGAGCCGGGCATGGTGGCGCTCGCTTGTAATCCCAGCATTTGGGAGTCTGAGACTGGAGGATCCGGGTTCGCGGCCAGCCTCAGCTACCTAGTGAGGCACTCCGCAACTTAGTGAGACTCGGTTTCAAAATAAAGAATAAAAAATAGGACTGGGGGTGTAGCTCGGAGGTAGAATGCCCCTGAGTTCAATCCCCAGTACCGCAAAAAAATATATAAATAAATAAGATGACATTTATGGAGTGTTTACTAGGTATACACATCATACCAGGGGCTTTAGTGTGGCATCTATTACTCAGCAAACCTGTGCAATACATACTTTTCTTTCTTCCTTCCTTCCCTCCTCCTCCTCCTCCTCCTCCTCCTCCTCCTCCTCTTCTTCTTCTTCTTCTTCTTCTTCTTCTTGTACTGGGAGATTGAACCCAGGAGCAATCGACCTCTGAGCTACACTCCAAGCCCTGTTTTATTTCTTATTTGGAAGCAGGGTCTCACTAAACTGTTGAGGGCCTCACTACATTGCTGAGGCTGTCCTCAAACCTGCAATCCTCCTGTCTCAGCCTCCCAAGTACTGGGATTACAGGTGTGCGCCACCACGCCGGCTCTCTGCAGTAGTTTCTGTGACAGTCTTTTGTCGTAACCTGTGGGGCTCAGAGAGATGAATTCATTACCTAGATTGCACAGCCCAGAAGAAGCCTGCTTGGAATTTGCTCACAAACTACCCGAAGTCACAAGTTTTAACTGTGTGCCACTATTGCCTCCCAGGGCCAGCAGGCACGAGCGACACAATTGACATCAGAGCTACATTTGGCATTTCCCCTTAGGTCACCTGGAGGTTGGGTTGGCAGGAGTGAATCATGCCACAGAAATGGGAAGTATCTGTTTAAAAATGGGGGGGTTGTCCATCCATCCATCTATTCATACAAACATCCATCCATCCATCCAGCCATCTACTCATTTACCCATCCATCCATCCATCCAGCTACTCATCCAGCTAGCAATCCATTTACATATCCACCTAGCCATCCATTCGTAATCCATCTATCCATCTGTACATCCACTCATCCATCCACTCATCCATCTATCCGCCCGCCCATCATCCATCCATCCATCCATCCATCCATCAACCCATCTGTATATCCACTCATCCACCAACTCATCCATCCACTCCTCCATCCACTCATCCATCTACTAATCCATCTATCTGCCCACCCACCATCCATCCATCCAACCATCCATCAATCATCCATCCATCCATCTATACATCTATTCACCCACCCACTCCTCCATCCATTCATCCATCTACTAGTCCATCTATCTGCCTGCCCATCATCCATCCATCCATCCATCCGTCAATCATCCATCAATCATCCATCCATCCATACATACATACATACATCTATTCACCCACCCACCCACTCACCCATCCACTCATCCATCTACATAGCCACCTATCCACCCACCATCATCCATCCATCCGTACTCATCCATCTACCCACCCATCCGTCCGTCCATCCATCCATCCATCCATCCATCCATCCATCCATCCATCCACTCACATGTTCATTCATTCAGCATCAGTATTTGCTCCGAATCTCCTAAGCGACAAACTCTGTGGCAGGCACTGAAGGCACAGAGACCACATGGCCCCTCTCGGTCTTTCCTCCATGGTCTGGAGAGGAAGCAGGAGAGCTGGGTTCTGGAGGTGCATGCGCAGGGGGGCCCAGTCCGGCCCTTGCCCAGCTCCAGCCTCTCCTCGCTGGTTCCTGGTGAGGACCAAGGAAGGTAATGTTGACAGAGACCTTTGCGCAGTGCCTGGGATGTCAGAAGCCACGCTCCATGGCAGCCCCTCTTCCTCCTGCCCTTCTGGAGGAGACAGTTCGATATCATAGTCACAGAAAAATTGCTATGGGAGAAACCAGATATCTCAGGATCCCAGGGTGGGTGGGTGGATGGGCATCCCAGTTTCTTTGAAACCAAGGTTTGTCCAGGATGCAGGATTTCCAATGCTAAACCCGGGAGAGTCTCTCACAAATCAGGACGAGCTGGTTACTCTAGTCCCAGAGGAGGTGTTGGACCGAGCTTGGAATGATCTAGATCAGGGGATGGGCAAATCTGGCGCACTACCTGTTTGTGTGAATAGGGTTGTGCTGGGCCGAGCCCCGTGCGTTCATGAGCCTCCTGTCTCCGGCTGCTCTGGAGTGGTAATGACAGGGCCGAATAGCTGCTACAGACAGCACGTGCCCTGCAGAGTCTAAAATACGTACTCCCTGCTCTCTTGTGGAAAAACATTTGCTAAACCCAAGGCTAAAATCCCAGCAAGGTCCTGAGCTGTCCTAAGGGAGAGGAGACCAAGGCAGACAGTGGATCAATGACTGTGGATCAGGTGACAGAGGTCAGAGGGTCGAGGAAGGCACACCAGCTTCGGAGACTGTGAGCTGGGAGAATCCTTAGCTGGAGAGGTAGAGAACCATGGAGGAGCTGCCCCACGGCCACCAAGCTGGGCATCCGGGAGGACAGCTGCGTCCCCTCCCAGCCCCAACTGGAGGCCCGGCCAGCACGACGCCGCTCACACCCAGGTGCTCCTGTTCCTGTACCGTCCTTTCTTGATCCCTTTAAGTCCTCTTGGTTGTACTGTCTGAAGCGAAGGGAAGCACTTCTGAGCGGGAGGGGAAGACATCTGAGTCCCAACCTGGCACCAACCGACTTAGTCCCTTCTTCTCTCTGGACCTTGGTTTTCCCATCGATAGAATGGGAGAGGAATGACCTGTGATCATAAAGACTTCTCCATCCGGGTCTCTGATGGTCCCACTTTCTTTTCTACTTGGAGTCGCCCTGAAGTCTTGGTCTGGGTGGGGTCCTGCAGGACCCTGACCCGACGCCCCTCCTGATGACCACGATGATGGTGTCAATGGGACTCGTCAGCATCGTCGTCTCTGTGACTTCTGTTTTATAGGGTGTGGACGGTGCCTAGAGGTGGAACCGGAGCTTCCCTTCCATCCTCTCCTTTCGTCCCTGTGACATCCCCGTGAGTTAAAGGATTCTTGTCTCCACTTTACAGAGCGGTGAGCACGGAGGCTCAGAGAGGTTTACCCACTTGTCCAGAGTCACACAGCCAGGAAGCAGGGAGCTGGGGTTTGAGCCCAGGTCTGTCTGGCTCGAAGCTGGGTCTCCGCCACTCTCCTCTCCTCTCCTCTCTGCTGAGACACCACTGTCTTTCCCAGTGGAGGTGACATGTCTCTCCAGGAGGAGGAACGTTTCTTGAGGCTGTCAGAGGAAGCTCAGCCTTTCCTCTCCCTCTTGTTTAGTAACGTGGCTAGCGGCCCGCGTGAGGCCAGGGCCTATCCTTGCAGACTCAGGATGGTAAACATGGATCTGTCAGGGGGGCCGGCCGGTTGTGGGTGGCTGGGAACGGCTGGAGGCCCCCTGACAGAGGCCAGCGGACAGGTCTGGCTTCCAAGGCTCATGGAAAGATCTCAAGGACCACATCACGTTCTCTGTGATGCCCCGTTGGAAGCCTCAGAGCCTCCCGTCACCCGTGTTTCGTCCTTTCTTACATTATCCCCAGGGAAAGCCCTGCTTTGCTAAGATGGTCCTGATCCCCCATCCCATGCAGCTGCTTCTAAGCCTGGACCTGGGCTCTGCACTTTTTGTTTGTTTGTTTGTTTATGGTACTGGGGACTGAACCCAGGGGCATTCTACCTCTGAGCTATACCCCTAGCCCTGTTTTATAATTTTATTTTGAAACAAAGTCTCACTAAGTGGCTGAGGCCGGCCTTGAACCTGCGATCCTCCTTGTCTCAGCCTCTCAAGTGCTGGGATTACAAGCGCGAGCCACCTCGCCCGGCTTGGTCTCTGCGTTTTGAATGCCCATCTTGAGGGGCTGGTAAAAAGAAACAATCTTTGGAACAATCATTAGTTTTCCTTTTCACGTAGCTCCTAGGTGTATTGCCACAAGAGCTGAGGGCCATTTGTCCTAGAAACTCAACCATGAAGAAAACAGAGAAAGGAAGCGGCCCAGTGTCCGTCTTGGAAAAGAACCACCGGTTCCTCACTCGGCGCCTGCGTGCCGTTTCTTGGCACACCCTCCGATGAGCTCAGTGACCCTGTTTCTCGCTATGATTAAATGTAGATGGCGCAGATGAGGAGTGTGTGGAATGCTAGAGTACGCCCGGGGACTGCAGCCGGAAGAAATAAGCAGCCGGCTTGGGAACGAGGGCACAGATACCCACATAAAAACAAGAAGCGCAAAAATGGAGGAATCACCCGCCGAGGGGAGTTAAGTGGAGGTCAAACGACCCTCCGTCCCCGGTTGCTCATGCTCAGCTTGATGTTAGAGAACAAGGAACTCGCCACCTCGGCCATGGCCCCGAGAACCAGCTAAGCCCTACTGAGCAGGCAGGTCAAAGGGCAGGTAATCTGTCACTGTATAAAATACGTTTGTCCCATGGTCAACTTAGTGTGCTTCTGGGTACAAAGCCAGAGGCATCTGGAAGTCACCTGCATGGAAATCTGTTTGTCACAGTGTCAGCTAAGTGACATCTAACTACCTAGAAGAAAAGGGCCGCAAGGTAGACACTCAGGAAATGAACTCTTTTTTTTTTTTTTTTTTTTTGGCATCGGGCAGACCCAGGTTCAGAGCTCAGGGGCTTCACAAGAACCAAGAGTGCTCCCCGCCCCGGCCTCTGCGTCCTCCTCTGTCGCCTGATGTTGGCTTTCGTCACCTGTGCCGCCTGTGGGAGAAGCTCATACGCAGTAACCAGTCTGGGGGGGACCCTTGAGAATGGGGGTCCCTTCCATCTGATGGCTAGCATGCGCAGAGACCCCCGCCATCGCTGCCAGGACTGGATGAAGGATGGAGGGGGTGAGGTCCTTGCAAGAGACGCCCCTCCTCGGTTCGAAACTCCAGCCAGGTCCGGTGCTGGTATCAAGGGCCCGGTTAACTGTGTTCCTCTGCAGAAGCCAAGGCTGAGAGCCGATCTTGAAAGAGAACAGGCTCAGGCTCCCGTCTCGGCTCTGCCACCTGCAGGCTGTGTGACCCTGGGCAAGTTGCTCAAGCTCTCTGGGCTCTGTGTCTGTGCATAATAGGAATAAGAATGCCTGCCTTACAGGGTTTTTACGAAATGAGACAATGCTCGGTGTAGAGTGAGCAGTGGTCACCGAAGGTGTTATTTTCTGAAACGGGCATAAATAGCTAAGATTCCTTCTGTCAGTGAAATGTCCATGGGCTTCTGTCCAGGACCAGAGGGGAGTGGCGTCTGACAGTTTCTGCTAGATCTTCTGTAAATCAGCTAGAGTCTCCAGTAAGTTTCCTCCTTGAACTTGGGTGACTCACTGATTCACAAGCGTAACCTCGTAACCATCCATTTCTTCAGCGTTTCACGACTGGGTGTGTATGCCGCACCAGAGCTGCCGGGTCCTGCGTTGGGCCCCGGGAGATGAGTGTAGCCAGTGGGGCTGAATGGGGGTGCCTCCTGGGGACTCAGAGGAAGCACAGATGCTGTCACAGTGTCGGGGGGGGGGGGTGGCACTCTTGACCTGCAAAGCTCTGTTCTGCACCGAGACAGGACAAGCACATGGTAAGCTCAGGGTTAGTTGACAGAATCAACAAAATAATGTCTGCCAAATAGGTAGGGCAAAGTGTTGTTACTCTTTTTTTTTTTTTTTTTTTTTTTTTTTTTTTTTTGCGGTACTGGGGATTGAACTCAGGGGCATTCTACCTCCAAGCTATACCCCCACCCTATTTTTTTTTTATTCTTTATTTTGAAACCAAGTCTCACTAAGTTGCAGAGTGTGCCTTACTAGGTAGCTGAGGCTGGCCTCAAACCTGGATCCTCCGGTCTCAGCCTCCCGAATGCTGGGATTACAAGCATGCGCCACCACGCCCGGCTGTGTTGTTACTCTTTAAACCCCATAATTCCTGGGTCCCAGACTGAGACCCAGCAGCGGCCTCCGTTCATATACAAGGAAAGAAAAGAAGGAAGATGAGCGTTCTCAGACCCTTCCCTAGGCGCCGGAGAAGGGCTATCTCCAAATAAAACTTAATGATTATTGCATGGGGTGGAGTTAACTGGGGGAAACGTGCTTCCAAACAAGAGAGAATTTACGGCCAAATGGCTTATAATAGTTCTAGGAGGTACTCTGTGTGTCTCTCTCACCAGCTCTCCCGACTCAGGGGCTTGGAACAGACGCAGGGCTGCACCCAGGAGAGTTCTCTCAGCCCGGCTCCAGGGAGGGAAGGAGGGCAGGAGCCCGACGTGCCCCAGAATGCCTGGTGAGAAGCCAGGGGGTGTTGCAGTGGGCAGCCGGGGCTCTGGCCTCTAACCGCCTGCCTCCCTGCCCAGGGCTGCCTCCTGCCTGCTCTCTGGCTCCAGGCCGGTGTTTTAATCCCGTGCCCCATTTTGCTCATCTCTAAAATGAGGATGTTAATGCTGCTCCTTCTCCAGGGGGGTCTGTGAGGATTTAATTCACATAAAACCCTGGCACAAAGTCTGGTTCAGGGTGAGTGCTGAGAGCAATATGCATTGTTATTATCATCACCATCATCATCTTTTTTTTTTTTTTTTTTTGCAGTACTGGGGATTGAACTCAGGGGCATTCTACCTCCGAGCTACACCTCCAGCCCTATTTTTTATTCTTTATTTTGAAACAGGGTCTCACTAAGTTGCGGAATGCCTCACTAGGTAGCTGAGGCTGGCCTCAAACCCGGATCCTCCGGTCTCAGCCTCCCGAATGCTGGGATTACAAGTGTGCGCCGCCACGCCCGGCTTCATTATTGTTATTATTAGGGAGAGAATAGGTTAATCTGAAGCTCCCAAGTGTCAGAACAGGGCACAGCTGGCTCTTGTGTTCGTTCTCTCTCTCTCTCTCTCTCTCTCTCTTTCTCTCTCTTTCTCCTCTCTCTCTTTCTCTTTCTCTTTCTCTCTGTACTAGGGTCTGACTCCAGAGGCATTCTACCTCTGAGCTACACCCCCAGCCCTGTTTTAATTTTGAAACAGGGCCTCCCTAAGTTGCTGAGGGCCTTGCTAAGTTGCTGAGGCTGACCTCGAACCTGCAATCTTCCTGTCTCAGCCTCACAAGACTCAGAAGGATTCATCGAGAGGAGGGGAGCAAAGCTCTAATCCCAAATCCAGGCACTGTGGACACGGTGGTCACCGTCCTGTGCCTCGGAAACCTCGGCTACAGAAGTGGGACAGTGAATGGATGTCTTGGTACTGTCACAAACGGATATGGCCTTGTGGCTGGAAAGTTCTCGGCCTAGAGCAAGAGCAGGAGAGGTGTGTGGGGGTGGGGGCGAGTGAAGCAATTTGGGTCCATGCCCTGGGGCAGCTGAGACAATAATCATCACGCCTGTCAAGAAGGCTGCGTGAAGCTGGACGTGGTGGCGCACGCTTGTAATCCCAGCATTTGGGAGGCTGAGACCGGAGGATCCGGGTTCGCGGCCAGCCTCAGCTACCTAGTGAGGCACTCCGCAACTTAGTGAGACTCAGTTTCAAAATAAAGAATAAAATATAGGGCTGGGGGTATAGCTCGGAGGTAGAATGCCCCTGAGTTCAACCCCCAGTACCGCAAAAA